>SEYY01021152.1:25000-27500 GCA_009176605.1 Armadillidium nasatum
TAAATAAATATATATATATAAATGGAATTTTGAAATATAACTTTTTGGTTATGTTTCAAAGAAGATAAAAATGGTTTGTAGATTTGGAGCTGAAGTCGAGAGAGTCAGAGCAGAGTCTGACAATTTGAGGACCACCTTCAGAACCCTAGAAGAAACTATAATTTATACTAATGTTATGAGGTTTACAAAATAATTATTTTAATTAAATTTAAATTTAAAAAGAAAAGCAATTTAAATATTTAATTTTAATTCTGTGTTATTAGAAATTGTCTTATGAAAAGAATGAAATTTCTTTTGAAGGGGGGCAGGACCCCCTCACTGCCTTTGTGTACCAATACTGATGAAGACCTGGTGAATAGGACGCAACCTCACAAACTTTTATTAGCGTTTATTTACTACCAGACTTTAAAGAATCTCCTAATTATTATTATTATTATTAAGATATTTGGACGTGTCTGTTTAATATTATTGTTATTATTATTGGTATTTTTATTATTGTGCCAACTGGGTACTTTATTGGATAAGATGCTGCCAATTGTCAAATATTGACCAAGTTTGCGTAAATGTGGATTTGTTTCCACATAAGATTTTTCAGGTTTTCTTTTTGGTTACTATGCCATCAAAATTATTATCATTATTATTTAAGTTCGAACCAATTTGTGTTGTTTAAATTTTGTTATATTGAAATTATTTAAATTTTTTTTTTGTAAATTTGTGAAATAAAAATAATTATAATATTTAATATTTAATCACTCTTGCTTTTTTTGTAAACCATGATCAGAGAATATTGTAAATTTGTAAATAAAATTTTAATTTTTTTAATTTTATTTTTCATTTCTTTGCTTTTGAAAGGTTTTTATTTTTAGTGATTTTTATTATTAAGAGTAAAAATTGACATAAGGGTTTTAAGGGAGTGATTCCACGATCAAGTCTCTCTAAAGATCTTGAGCTTCTTTCAAGCAGTTTTCCAGGAGGCTTGCTGCAGTAATTTTCTGAAGATAGAAATGTCTATCTTTAATTTTGGCTTTAGCAATCTTGAATGGTCTCTTGATGTAAGCAATGATGGAGAAGTCATGCTTAGAATAAATTTTTTTTTTTAAATGTTCTTACTCAAATAGATTTCAAATTAGGACGCATAATTATTTTAGCATTTTCTAATCATTAATTGGTTTTAAATGAAGAAACTTATTTTTAATTAATTCATCGTTACAATGATTTTAAAGTTTTAAAAATCTTAACTGCCTATGGCCTTTCTAATGTCGATTAAATTAAGTGATTGCGTAATTTAATTAAATGACTGATTAAATTAGTTTTTAATATGTACGTTAGGTTATTTAGTGGATCAGCTGACATTTGCTTCAGCAGCAGCATCACAAAAACTTCAAGATTTTCATATCAGCTAGTTTGAGCATGACGTTATCAAGATTTCGTGGAATACGTACGCCTTAAGTGACAAGGTTTTGTCATTCTCGGAAATGATGTCGAAAATTCATAATGCCATACTCCTTTCCTGAGTTATCATCACTTTAAAAAACAGTGGCATCAACCAAGTCTATCGTAAATAAAGTTAGTTTCATTTGTCCATCTATGTCATGGAAAGTATGTAAACTTAATTTACTAACGGCCACACACTGCAGCTTAACTAGTGATCGAACTTATTTACCAAAACTACTCGAAGTTAAAGTAATTGGTTCTAAAATTTCTTTCCAAAGAACTGGAGGGCATAGAAAAAAGGAGTCAGGGACGATATCTCTAGCCAAATTCAGCCTGAATTTTCTCACTAGTTTTGTTCATTTTGTCTTTAAGCACTCAATGAAAATTATTTTAGTTATAGAGACTAGACTACTTGAACGGTGGTTCCGCAAGAGCGGGATTCCCAAATCAGGATCATACCCAAGCAGGTCTAACGTACATCAACGCTATTTTATGGTGGACTAATCTTATCGCCACATGGAAGTACAGCAGCATACTTTGAACACTTCTGTATTTCCTCAGTAACTCGGAATCGTATATACCTTCATCACTTGTAACATCACCCATTTGATTATCCAAGGTGTTCCATTTTTTTTAAGGAACTGCATGGATTCCAATCACACAATCTTCAACACATCCCTTGAAGCTTAACATATCTTGCCACAGTTCCTCAAAAACGAAGAATAAACATGCAGAGTTTCGATTTGTCATGACATAGATAAGAAAAATTCCATTTTCTTATGGCCATACAACCTATATTACACTTCAGCACCTTAAAAAACAGTGGCCATGCATTCACTGAGATGTGAAAATATATTATTTTGGGAGACCTGTCCAAATTATAGATTTTTATTAATCTCAAAACATGTCTCTGCAGAAACTTTTGTTAACATTGACCTGACTTTCAACCATCCTCTGCACTCGAAACTCTTAAAATCTCCGTTCAGCTGCTTTCCAGACTGCGTTGGCGCATCCATTCTCATTCATAAAGTTATTAGCTAATTCCCCTTCAATCGTTCATTTATGT
>SEYY01021152.1:32500-46652 GCA_009176605.1 Armadillidium nasatum
CAAGAAAATCATTAGCATATTAAGAATGACTTTAGGATTTAGGTAACAAGAGCAAGAAAAATATACACAAGGAATCATCCTTAGGCCTAAGGTTCAGACCCGGATGAATCTTGTAAAATATTCACCCTTAATAAAAGGAAAAAAAAGAGAGAAAAAAAAGTAAAACTAAAACTTTTTGAATGTTCTGGCTTCTTCTATGAATGTAATCAAAAGGACACTTAAAAACACACATGCTTACACAAGCAAATACTTATACTCCCCCGTTGTATGAGCTCGTCTTATTATTTATTAAAATAAGGATCTCAACCACCGTCAAACAGTTATATATATATATATATATATATATATATATATATATATATATATATATATATATATATATATATATATATATATATATATATATATATATATATATATATATATATATATATATATATATATATATATATATAGGGATGGAGTGAAGTATCTGTATATTTTTTAGGTATCAGTATCGACAAAAAAATGACCGATAACGATAGCAGATTCTTCAAACGATCGTGATTATATATATATATATATATATATATATATATATATATATATATATATATATATATATATATATATATATATATATATATATATATATATATATATATATATATATATATATATATATATATATCTGGTGAACAAAGTCCAGAACCCTACCAAATTCCATCAGAGTTGGGGAAATATCTCAAACCTGTTCAAATTGTACCAGAGTTGAAGAGAATTCAGAATCATAGCCAGTTAATGGCCGACGTGTCTCAATACACGGCGTTTGAAAGTGTGCAAGTCAAATGAAGTTGGGAAAATAGATAAAGGGGGTGTGTTCCAGATTTTAACAGTTAAATAGAAGTAAAATTTGGCAGACCTGTTATGGCTGTTGTTCGAGGGTTGGACAGAGAAGAGTGGAGACTGCATAAAAGCGTGTGGCTTGAGACCTTCTCTGTGGAGGAGTTATGCAACGAGGGAGTTCAGAAGAGCAGTGTCCGTTGTAATAGAGATAGTATATGGAGAATGACGCAACAATTCGACTGGCAGAAAGAGAGTAAAGAATTAGTGAGAGGTGAAGTTAAGAAGAAAAGAACTAGACTCCACCTTTTCAAGCACCATCCCAGATGTGTGACACGTACTTCATAAAGGGGCGAACAGCACCCCTGTAAAGAGCAAGCAACTCGGGTGGTGTAACAAAATTACGAAGGCTCCTCAGAACACCTTACCTCTTGGAACCTTGTTTAAAAAGAAGAAATAATGTGTTCCTGCTATGAAAGATTACGAAAAAAGAAACACCGAGAAAATTAAGGACGGACGAATGGTTAAGTTGTGTTGAAATTTGTATCGTGTAGATAGATGCAGGAAGTGAATTTTTGAGACATTGAAAACAACCTTATTTTCTCTGCTCCAGATTAAAATACGAGAAAGGTCAGAGGTCAGTTGCTCCAAGTCCACCATTCTTGCGCCATTTAACTGCTGTTGGGAGTGGAGTCATTAGCATGGAAGTGGATACGTGATTAAGTAATTAATTGTGAAAAATTCTTTAATGAAAACTAGAAAAAGAGCTGAGTTAGGATAGATCCCTGAGGAACACCATTATTAATAGATTTAAAGGAAGAATTGTGGCAGTGTACAACAGCTGCTATAGAATGACCGGAAAGAAAATTAAAGAGGATAAATTCCGAAAGAGGGAAGTTTAAAACATCAAAGATTTGTGCAACACACTATCGTATGCTTTCGATATGTGTAGCGCGACACCAAAAGGCTTACTGAAATGCCAAAGAGAGGAGGATCAAGATTTGGAGAGAAGGGAAAGAAAATCAGCAGATTTTTTTTACGAAAGCCATACTAACGTTAGAGATAAGATTAGGAGATTTGAGATCTTTCCAACTCTTATCAAGAAACTTTTAGAAAGAAATGTAAAATGGAAAAAAGGAATACGTCAGTGAGATTCATGTCCTCTCTTTTGTTTGTATTGCCCCTTCAAACACTGAGTACCTTAATTAACAACTTATAAAACGGGTACTGATTAAATAAAAGAAGGAAGAAGAAAGGAAATGAGAAAGTCTTTTCTGCAAGGATGATGTGAAGTTATACGACAGTTTGGAGGTCTTTTATGACGGGGCTGTTGTCGCTAAAACTCTTCAGGTCTGTTCTGGTACATGGTTTTTTTTCATTAATTTTTATAACATTTGCGAAATCATCTCAAATTTCAATTTTGTTAAACACCACCTCTTTTTTTTTTAAACCTCTTCTCTTATTCTTAACCTAAACTCGAGTATCTGAGGGATTCGATAGCAAACCCTACTCTGTACCTTCCTACTGTCACTATCTTCAAATTTTCAGTCAAATGCAGATACTGTGTATATGTGAGCAACGATGTTATCTGCCCTCAGGTTTCTAAATTAAGATCTTCTGAATTTTCCATTTTATAGTTTAGGTTATCTTGGCAAATTGCAATTAAATTCATATGTTCTCTATATTTATCACCTAGTTTTGTTGACAATAAAAAATTATTCGACTATATTAAACTCCAAAATACAGCACATTCTTTTCCTCTCTCTGAAATCATCATTTTAGGCGATTTGAACGTTCACCACCGCCAATGGCTTTCATCTAGTTCTCATGATCAAACTGGTGAACTCGCTTACCACTTTTCTATTCATAAGAAACTTGAATAGTTGGTATAACTCCCTACCCGTATATTTAACAGTCATAAGTCATCACTAACTTAATCTTGTTAAACTGTTTCTCCCCAGCAGATAAGCATCAACCTTCCTCTACTGTTTATATATATATATATATATATATATATATATATATATATATATATATATATATATATATATATATATATATATATATATATATATATATATATATATATATATATATATATATATGCAAAATTAGAGTCTTGCTTAAGATTGCTAATGTAGCCCTAGGTCGGTAGTTTGCTTAGCCTCTACTTTAGGGCATAGAGTTCTGCTATATATAAAATAATTTTTATTTCTTACCTTAGTTCTGGTATATTCTTATTAATTGTAATAATTTTACTTAGGTATTTAATACGCTTGATAACTTATTTGTATTTATTTTTCACAATGTTTTACAAAATTTACAAAGATCAATTAATTCTATTACAATTCAAAAGCGTGTTGTTTTACCGGCTTTTTTTTTCAGAGTCTCTTTTACAACAACAACAAAAAGATCGTTACTATATCTAATATCGCTTATTTACGCGATATATCGGTACCCATCTCGATGCATATCGATTATTATTAATTATTTATATATATTTAAAAAATTAAATATTATCAATACAACCTTTACTACAAGATGGTGACTTCCAGAGAATGAATTTCCAAGTAACCAGTTTACTTGGAGATTCATACCTGAACACCCAACCTTCTTACCTAGATGTTAGAATAGTGATTTGAAGAAATAGTGAAAAGTAAAGCATTAGAGGAAACTTATTCTAACAAATAGTATACCTTAAAAATTGTAAAAATTCAATTTTTAAAAAAAAAATGTAAAATATTAAAAAATTCTTGGAGTAAAGGTTGTATTGATAATATTTAATTTTTTTAAATATATATAAATAATTAATAATAATCGATATGCATCGAGATGGGTACCGATATATCGCGTAAATAAGCGATATTCGATATAGTATCGATCTTTTTGTTGTTGTTGTAAAAGAGACTCTGAAAAAAAAAAGCCGGTAAAACAACACGCTTTGAATTGTAATAGAATTAATTGAGCTTTGTAAATTTTGTAAAACATTGTGAAAAATAAATACAAATAAGTTATCAAGCGTATTAAATACCTAAGTAAATTATTACAATTAATAAGAATATACCAGAACTAAGGTAAGAAATAAAAATTATTTTATATATAGCAGAACTCTATGCCCTAAAGTAGAGGCTAAGCAAACTACCGACCTAGGGCTACATTAGCAATCTTAAGCAAGACTCTAATTTTGCAAGAAATCTATTCCTAAAATATTACTAATTACTTCACAGATTAAGAACGTATGTTCATAATCTCTACGCAATAAAAAATTTAACCTTTTTGTTTCAACGTCATATATGTTTATTTGAGTTCCATTAGCAGCAGGAAGAAAACCAATAGGTTCTTTTTTATATTCTGCTGAAGCCTTAAGGGGAGGGTTTGGTTTATTAGAAAAAATTTTTTTATCCGATTCTCCTGAAAATTTCAGTATATATAGCTTTTTTCCCGACGAAAATAGTCTATTCCTAACGTTTTTACGAGGGATTAATGTTTAGCAGTTATATGGGAATGTTTTTTCAAAATTTAAATCTACGGTGAAGCCACATAAAAAATATTTTTGGTGTGAAATTTGGAAATATGTTCCTTATTCTATTGGCTACAAAAACTTTAATAGAATTTTGCTCCCAGAGTTACACAAAAAACAGTATTAGTCCAAGACTGACTCACTATCAAAAGAAATTATTTTTTGAAAAAAAAAATTCAAAATTTTTTTTTTTTTAAAATATTTTTAAAAAAAAAATTTTTTTTTTTTTTTTAATTAAATTTGGTCATTGTTTAGAGGAGAGATAGGTCTACAACATTTATTTAGAGCATTATTAAATGCTATTTGTTTTGAAGGAAGGTATAGCCTCTCAAAAAAGGTCCATTTTTAGAAAATTTTCAAACATTTTAAAAGTTTGAGAGGCTATACCTTCCTTCAAACAATTAGCATTTAATAATGCTCTAAATAAATGTTGTAGACCTATCTCTCCTCTAAACAATGTCCAAATTTAATCAAAAATCCTGGAGAGAATTTTTTTTAAATAATTTTTTTCTCCGAAAGGGTAACAAATTTTTCAAAAAAAATTTGACTGATTATACTTTTTTTTTGGACGTGATATCAAAGGTCTGTTTCCCCCAAATGCAAGAAATTGGGGCTAAGATTGTTCAGGTCAATTTTCATCTCATGTGGACAAATATTTTTTTCCCGCTAATTCTTTTTTTTGTTGAGTTATGACCACTAATAACTTTGAAACCTTTAGAGACTCATAAAAACACTAAAAATGAAGCTTTTTTCACCGGGAAAAAAGCTATATACACAGCAAATTTCACCCAAATCGCTCAAATAATAATAAAAAAAATTTTCACAAAACATAAACCTAACCCTCCCCTTAATAATGGATACTGTACTTCCACAATCTATCACATATAACTCTTTAGAGTTAGCATCAAAAATACGGTATAGACTGTTGAATTGTAAATTGGGTTTTGACATATTTAAAACATTCATAATTTTTGGAGTCATTGTACCCTTATAAAAATTTGCATTTTCAACAGGCATCGCAGTATATTTGCAAAGAGCTGATGGCTCTTGTTCAAAGACTGGCCTTTCACCATGTTGTGAATGCAGATTTTTATTTTTAAAACTATTATACTCAGGACAATGCTCAAGTTCAGTAGACTGAGATACTCTTTCGTTTAAAACAGATGGTTTTAAATCAGTAGTAGCAATCTCATTCCCATGAAGTTGAACATTGTTATAATTTACCTTATTTATAAAAGTATGCAATGAATTAGTATCATTATTTGCAATAGTATAAACCTCATTTGCCAGGGAGTAGCTTTTACCTTCTTCCTTTCTTAATTTTTCATATTTAATATTGACACTTTTATCACTAACTATTATACACTTCACTTTATTATTAAATTTCACTTTTAATTTCTTTTTTGAGGGGCTGATGTTAACCCCTAAGATCCGTTTCCCGGCGGGGTTGAAGGAGATGGTCCTGACGTTGAAGTTTGGGCTTCCCTGGGTGCCCATCGACAAGTACCTCCTTGGCATCTTGTAGCTTTTTCTCGAAACTTGTAATGATAGTAGCAAAGAGCACCTTCTGGTCTATAACTTGAAGGTGATCTGCCCCTATTTGAGTAACCTCTTGTTCGACTATCTTCAAGTCTCGTTATTCTTATATCCATCTTATGAAGCTGTGTTGAAAAGTCGTCTATCTTTTTAATAGCCTCTGCAACTTGAGTGGAAAGTTTAGCCACCTCGCGGGCCAGGAAAGAATTTGAAGGTGGAGGTGTGAGTTCTCTGGTTCTTGTAGCAAAAGGGGCTATGGCATTAACAGAGTCATTATGGTAATGGTCTGCTGCAATTCTGCTTCTGCGACTCATATACTTGTCAGCAGCTTCGGCCATTTTATAAATTGATAAATCTCCTGTTAATACTTCGAGCATTGCTGCAGTATCCTCAGGAAATACTTGTAAGAACATTTCTTTTGCGACTGTTTCATTATTTTGTATCATACTTTCGAATGGAGAATCTCCAAGTGAATGCCTTATTCGATTCAAATATTCTGAGGGTTTTTCACCAGATTTTAATTTCTGATGAAACAAGTCTGCAACAAAAACAAAAAGATCGTTATTATATCGAATATCGCTTATTTACGCGATATATCGTACCCATCTCGATGCATATCGATTATTATTAATTATTTATATATATTTAAAAAAATTAAATATTTCAATTTTTTTTTATATATATATATATATATATATATATATATATATATATATATATATATATATATATATATATATATATATATATATATATATATATATATATATATATGGGAAGCTGTGAAGGTTTACAATTGAACCTTTGGCTTAAGGTTGATCTATATCAAAATTCAGCTTCCACTATGATTACCTTATACATAAGCATTACAAGGTAATCAAACTCACTGCAACAACTAACAATATTTATTTAAGAGAATATTTGTTTACACTTCATTATTTTGGCCATTCAGAATAATAAGGCACAATAATACCACTGAAAGCCATATTATTATCTTAGTACCAGACAATACAAAAGTATATCTCGCCGGTTCCTTACTCTCCGTCCTCGGCAACTAAAAAACAAAACAAACCATAGTTGCCAGTTTCAAAGGTTTCCAGATCTATTCTAGTTATAAATTAAAAATCAAAGTTTTCAACTTTAATAAATCTAGAGATGAGTTCATCCCATAATCTATTATAAACTTGTGTTTTGTTAAGAAGTCTATACCCAGGATATCAAATTTGGTGTCTGCAATATAAAATGTATGTTCGTAGCTCCTTCATATTCCAAAATCTATTTTTAATGTTTTCTTTCCATAAACATTTATGGATGTGTTATTTGCCGCAAGGAAGTGACCTATTGTGGCATTTTTTCTGTCCTCATCTGTAGCTTTTAATATACTACACATAGCTCCTGTATCCCAGATAAAACAGATTCCATTTCTTAAACAATTAATTTTAATTAATGAAGGAGGCTTATTTATATACTCTTGAGATGAGACTGCACATACATTGGCACTTGTGTTAAGCATTGATGGATTGTTTTGATACATGCACATATTATAAGAACTATTTAAAGGGATATATTTATTATTCATGATTTGGGAATTAGAATAATCTGTACAATGTACAAATCCATTAATTTTAATATTTTTAGGTTTATAATTTGGGTTTTTAGGCTGCAGTGATTTTAGACTAGATTTGGTTAAAATAGGATCAGCTGTTATAATATTTGGAGAATTTATATTCCTTGTGGACCCATTACTATTCCCATCACATCTATTAAACCAGCGATAACTTTTACTTTGTGTTTCTCTTAATTTTTTCAGATCATTTACCTCTATATGTAAATCATGTACTTCTTTTATCAATGCCTGAATACTCTCCTGCATTTGAGCCACTTCAATTTGTCTAACTGGCGAAATGGCTGAATGTGCAGGCTGGTAAGCAGGATTGGCAAAATTTGAAAAGGTATTTAGATTCATTCCTGCATAGGGATCATCCAATTTATTTATGAACTGCTTTGGATTTTCCAACCCAATTTTTTTCGCTGATAACATCTGTTCTCGCTGCCTATCTGATAATGCAATTTTGTTTACAATTATTTCTCTGATTTTTTCAAATGCTTTTGGATCAAATTGTATATTATAAGGCAGTTCCCATAAAATTTCTGTGGGTAAAAGCTTTATTATGGCTCGGTATTTCACAGATGATAATGTAATATTATTTGATTTGAATAAAAATTCTATGTGTATAAGCCAGCGTTGTATATCATTATCATTATAGGGTGGAAAGTTTAACTGGCTTAACATTTGTATCTGTTCATTTTCTTCTGATAATGGCTGTTCATAAAAATGTCTGGTACTTATTTTTGTATTATGGTTTTGGTATAGTAGACTATTACCTGTGCTCTGAGTGGTCTGTTCATTTGGTCTGTAGTTTTGATTATACATATCAAATGACCTTATGCCTTGATTGTATGAGGCACTATATTCTGAGAGCCCCTGGCAACCATTTGGTGTTGTGTCTAAAGGCATAGAAATAACCACATGATCATTTGATGTCATATTTCCTTGTAAATACTGTGCTTCTTTATAACTAGTTATTGCAGTAAGTAAAAAATCCCACTTCTGACACCACTTTGGGAAGCTGTGAAGGTTTACAATTGAACCTTTGGCTTAAGGTTGATCTATATCAAAATTCAGCTTCCACTATGATTACCTTATACATAAGCATTACAAGGTAATCAAACTCACTGCAACAACTAACAATATTTATTTAAGAGAATATTTGTTTACACTTCATTATTTTGGCCATTCAGAATAATAAGGCACAATAATACCAATGAAAGCCATATTATTATCTTAGTACCAGACAATACAAAAGTATATCTCGCCGGTTCCTTACTCTCCTCCTCGGCAACTAAAAAACAAAACAAACCATAGTTGCCAGTTTCAAAGGTTTCCAGATCTATTCTAGTTATAAATTAAAAATCAAAGTTTTCAACTTTAATAAATCTAGAGATGAGTTCATCCCATATATATATATATATATATATATATATATATATATATATATATATATATATATATATATATATATATATATATATATATATATATATATATATATATATATAATTTTTTTTTTTTTTTATGAATTTATTGAAATGTATTTTGTAATTTATTATACTGAATAGTTTATAATTTAATTTATATATTAATTAAAAATAATTTCACTTTTAGTTTTATATTTAAACTTTTTTTAAAAATTTGTAATTTTTTTTGGTCACTGGTCTGGTTCAGTGGTAAAGATGATAAGAACTCTATTCTAGTGCGAAGAGAAGCCGGATCGAAGCCCAGAGTGAACAAGTTTCTTATTCTTCCATTTATAGATCTTTCGACTTCATACATAATTTAATTTTCCCCTCACAATTAATTATCAAAGTTCGTTTTACACATTCATGAGAACTGTGTTTTTTTCTTAATGATCTCCTAAAATAATTAAATTTTACTTCCTTACGTCCTTTTACTTCTTTACGTCCTTCATTGCAACTTTCAGGTCTGAGGGAATTGTTTGGCATGCAAAAATAGCCTTTCATCATTAACTTAAGTAGGAGGCCGGTAATTGCCGTTTTAATGTCTATTTTGATTGCATATTCCACATATATTATTTCCTAAAGATTTCCATCAAATTTCATCTTAAAAATTTAAAATATTGTTTCTTACATTGAAATTTTACAGTGAAACTTCAAGTTGACATTTTTGTGAGAAATTCCGACCGACTCTGTGATGATGTTGCTTCTAAAGTCTAAAGTCTTGCAAGCATGTCATTACAGATAACGTACAAAGCTCAAAGACTTTTCTTTTAGACAAAGGATAAAGGCTCCGGAGCCAGAACCCTACTGTAACATCCTGCTAATTGCTTAATTTATAATTTTGTTAGAAATAATATTTATCATAGTTATAAGTCTTGGGGAGAAAATAAAAAATTTAGATATTCATTTTATTACTTAGTGTATAAAAGAAAAATACTTTCTACCAAACTTGGCCATTGTTCAATTAATTAGACCCTTAATGTATCTGTCAGAATTGGTGTAGTTTTTAGTGGGTTCAAGGCCTTCAAATCTCTGCATTAATTTCTTAAAGTTCTCATGTTTGTCAAAAGATGACGGAGTCAATTCGTGTATGCAGTAGAGATATTCAAAGAGGAAAAAGTCTACGTAAGATTTCTGAAGAAGAAGAAAAAAAAGAGGTTCTTATTGGACTGCTCAAATTTAATAAATTTAAGTTTCCATAATTGACAGGGAAAAATTTAAATTAGAATTGAGTTTTAAGAAATCCGAAACTAGTTTAATAATAACTATTTTTTTTAGCGATAAACAAATTACCCTTTTATATTAAATAAAGCTTAGTAATTTTATTTACTTAAAATACATCATAGCAAAATCTTACACTGCTGTGAATAAGCAAACTAGAAATCTAAATTAAGTTTTCTTAAGACTTAAAATTTTTATTTTAATTTTAGGTTTCTCGCAGCAAAGTACAAAGAGTGATTTTTGCCTTCTGAGAATTTACCCCTCTAATTGTAAGCGTACTTTGGTACAGAACTTCAATGGGAAGAATTCACCAGCCAGTTATGCTGACTGACAAAAGTAGCTGATTTTAAAGTTATGGGGAGGGTCCAAATCTTAAATTTTTTTTTTTTTTTTTTGACCGATTGAGCTGAAATTTTCAGTGGATATAGCTTTTTTCCCAGTGAAAAAAAAAAAAACTCCATTTCTAGCGTTTTTCTGAGTCTATAACGGTTTGAAAGATTTGTGATCAAAATTGAAAAAAATTAATAGAGGGGTCAAACCAGTGGACCACATGAGCTGAAAATTTAAATGAACAATCTTAACCCCAATTTATTGAATTTTTAGGAGACGGTTTTTGATATCACGTCTAGAAAAAAAGTTATAAGCACAGATTTTTTTAAAAAAATCATAATCTTCCGGAGAAAAAAATTATTTAAAAAAAAAACCCTACCTACAAATTTTTTTTTATTTTTGGATATTGTTTAGAGGAGGGATAGACCTACAAGTTTTGTTTAAAGCATCATTATTAAATCCTATTTGTTTAAGGAAAGATATAGCCTCAAACTTTTAAAATTATTTAAAATTGGCCCAAAAATGGACCTTATTTGAAGGGCTATATCTTGGGACAAACGAATCAGATCGAATAACTTATTGAGAAGAATTTGTAGCCTCATTACTTCTCTATACATCTACCAAAAATAAATTATGTAGTTGTTGTAGTTGCAAAAAGTTAGAATTTTTTTTTTTTTAATTTTCGACTTTCGATACTTGGTCAGTATTAAGCTAATAACATTTTTTTCTATAACTCTGGGAACAAAAGTCTTTTAAACTTTTTTGTAGCCAATAGATTTAGGAAAACATCCTCCAAATTTCAGACCAAAAAAGTTTTCCATGTGGCCTCACCGTAGATTTGAACATACCTTAAATTTCCGAAATAACTTAAACCTTAAATCACACGTAAAAACATTAGGAATTGAGTTTTTTCGTCGGGAAAAAGCTATCAATATGGAAATTTTTAGGAGAATCGGATGAAGTTTTTTTTTTTTTTCAACATTAGACCCTCTTCTTATCTGAAACTAACTGCAACTTACAGCATGGAGATTAAATATGTCTCAATTCTCTAAAGTCACTGAACACTTTCATTTTCACATACAAATACATTTATATATTCAAAGAACGATGGTACAAAGATTCGAACACAAAATATAGTTTTAGCTCTACAGGAGATCTTATAAATCTCGAAGTCAACAACCAATCGAGAATTCGTGTGGGCGCACTTTAAACTAAATGATGAAGATAAAGCATGTTAGGGGAAAATAATTTAGAAAATGAGAATTTACCCAATTAAGAATTAATATTAGCAAATTTTTTATGCAAATATCTTCGGTTATTCGATTTGACATACTATACCAACTGGGAAAAACGAACTATATTTACATATTCTCAAAATATGTACATATAAATATTAGGGATGTGCTGTATATCCGGTTATCTGGCTGCATATCCGGAAAAAATAAAATTCTTAATTATAAGAAAATTATTAACATTCAAATTATTAAAGTATACAAAATTTTTGTACACTTTCACACTATTTACTTTTTTTTCAACTTTATTCTTTGTAACGGCACTGAAATATATTCGATTATTCATGTTGAATAAATGCGGATATGATTCAAAAATTTATTAACTTATTTACATTACAAATTTGAAATTGAGTTTTTTTTTTCACTGAATTATGTACAAGGTGATTCACATCGATGCTTACGAACTTTGACAGATGGAAGGTGACATCACAATGACATTCCATCGAAAATATTCTGTGCGGATTTACTTTTTATAGAAATCCTGAAGACTTAATTAAACAGTATTGTGACTGTTTGTCCTATTTTAAAGCAACGTAAACCAAACTAAGATATATTAGCCTAAAGAAAATAGTAATTAAATTCAATAAAAAATCTAATGTTACTCACTAAAAATTAAAGCTTCAAGCCAAACTTAAAATATAACTTTTTGGTAAGTTTCCTAAAAAAGTTCTCCTAGGAAGTTGCGCCTTATGAACGTTAAAGACTATATTTAAATTAGTGGGTATTTAATAAACAAGGGGGCCTTTCAAACAGAACAATTGCCATTCAAATACCAGGGCAACAAATCTTAACTCAAGCTACAAATTAGAACCTTTAAAAACGTTTGTCTTATAGTAAAGTCAAATTTTAAACCCAATAGAATGCCTAACAGGTCTACTCTTTATCTAATAATTAAAATCAAACTAAGCAAATTTATAATAGAGCAGACTGTCTCTAAATTTCAAGTTCCAAGTTGCTGCAAGACGTCTAAATCTATATCCTAATATTTAAAAAAAAACAATCCATGTGTAAAGAAAGGTTATTAATTAATTAATACATTACGTTCTGGAAGATTTTCATCGATGTGGGGGATTTTATTTTTATAACACACTTACATTTCCAATTTTATTACCAACGTGGTAAGAGCTAAAGGATCAAGTGCCCTACTTCCTTCAAAAGTAGTCTACAACATTTTTAGTGTTGTCGTTCAAAATGGGTATCTAGCTTTAGGGCTTATTTTGATACTTTAAAAAACTACAGTTATATTTTTACTAAGAAGGAAAATGTAAAAACCAAAAATAGTTTTATTTTCTAAAGCAAAATGTAAGGATTTTCTAATACTAGAAGCAAAAGAGGGAGCAGATTTGAAATGCGGTAAAGAATGGAGAGTTGAGTCGTCAGCATAAGAATGAACAGAGTTAGGAGTACAGCTGAGAAGGTCGTTGATGAAAAAGAAGAATAAAGTAGAAGATAGAACAGAACCATGAGGAATACCATAATATATATATATATATATATATATATATATATATATATATATATATATATATATATATATATATATATATATATATATATATATATATATATATATATATATATATATATATATATATATATATATACATGTATCTCGGATACCATCTTAATATGTTATCAATAGATTAAATTAGGGATTAAGATAAAAATAAACTATTTAAGAGGATGAACCAAATGGTACGAAGGAAATGGCGTGAAAATAAATGTAAACTCAGTTTTGTCCATTTCCATAAATTAGTTTTAGTGGAAAGCAACATATCAGTATTCTGGAAACAAAATTATCGAGATTATTATATTTTCATAATATTTTGTCTTCGTAGTTTGAATATATTCAGCATTTTTTTTTATTAAAAAAACTGTTTATATGCTTTCACTAATTTATCTAGTGTATGTATATATTATCTATAATTTAAGTTTTCATTGATTGGAGTTTGTAAAGTTGGTTTGTTTTTTGTATCGATATGTAGCACATTTTGTTGTTCAACAAACTCGCTGGCTAACACGCCCTCACTTTTTAAAAATCATGGTCAAGTCACACGGACGTTAAAAATGTAAAAGTTTTTTCGCTTGTTTATTACAAGTCTTCAAAATCAAGGTTTGAGGTATGAGTTATATATTTCTTTTTTTCAAATCTTTCTAACTATCATTTTCATTGCCTTCTACTCAAATATATAACTCGTAACGTTCTTAATTATATGGGATTCGTATATGAAGGAACTACAAGAGCAACAAAACTTTTGAATAAAGTTCATAGTAAGTCTTATCATATTTTTTAATTGTTTAACTAATCACGACCCTTCTCTTTCAGGTCATTAAATAAAAGCTCAAACTCAGA
>SEYY01021153.1:0-5000 GCA_009176605.1 Armadillidium nasatum
TTCGATAAATACTTTTCCATTAAACGAGCATTACTCTATTCATCATCTTCGCTTTTAGGGAATTTCCAGAGTTGATATTAAATATACATTAGATATTAGGTTGAAATAAATAAATAAATAAATCTATAAATAATAATAATAATGATAATAATAATAATAATAATAATAATAAAATAATAAAAAATAATAATAAAATAATAAAGAATAATAGACAGTTTGATGGAGAGAATAATAGAGAGAGATAAGTAAATAGATACTATGTAAAGGTAGGTAGTCAATGTTGATTAGGGATAGATGATTGATAGATAGATAGATAGATAGATAAATAGATATAAAAATGGCTAAATAGAAAGATAGATAGATAGATAAATAATAATATAATAGATAGATAGTATAGAGATAGATATAGGATAGATTAGATAGATAGATATAGATAGATAGATAGATAGATATATAGATAGATATAGATAGATAGTAGATAGATAGATAGATAGATAAATGTTATTTATTTTATAAAATAAACCATTTAACACGGAAAATTACTATTACTGATATTGTTATTTAACACTGATTTATCAGTATGATATAACAGTATAACAAATAAAGCAATATTTGTAAATAGAGAAAGAAAATGAAGGAAAATTTGTCCATTATTTTTATAGTACAAAATTACAAAATATTTTGTCTGGCTAGAAACACAGTAAGACATAAACCGGATTTTGGCAGGATTCCGGCCGGATTTCAGCCGGATGACAGTCAAACTGCAAAGATAGTTAGCCTGTAACTTGAATTGGATTGTCGGTTCCCAAGAATCGATCACCTGACCTGTCGGTTGCGATGTAATTAAAAATTATTATTATTATTATTATTATTATTATTATTATTATTATTATTATTATTATTATTATTATTATTATTATTATTATTATTATTATTATTATATTATTATTTTATTTATTATTTTTTCCCCAATCAATTATATAAATATTTTTTATAAGTTTCAAAATTTCGTAAAATTCAATCTAAAATTAAATAATTAGTTAATAATTTAAAGTAATTATATGTAATTATGTAAAATTACTTTAAAAAATTCCCACTTCGAAAATTTAAACTTTAATTAGAAGTTATTAAATCATTTTTTTGCAAATTTAATAAAAAAGGAAAAAAATTTAGAACTAACTTTAAGATAAAAGTAAGTTAAAATATTAATTTTTTTACTTTTATTTTAATTTAATAAAAAATATTTATATATGAAATATTATATAAAATTTTATATAATATTAAACAAACTTAATGCATTTGACCTTTCTGATCTACTCTCACATTCTCTTTCATACTCTCTTTTCTCACTTCTCTTTCTTCTCTCCTTTTTCTCATTCTATATATTTTTCTCTTCTCTATCTTCACTCTCTCTCTCTCTCTCTCTCTCTCTCTCTCTCTCTCTCTATTCCCTTTCCATCCTTTTCAATCTTCTCTCTTTCTATTCCTTTCTTCCTATCTTTTTTTCTTTCTCTTTCTTTCTATATCTTTATCTTCTTTTCCACCACTTTCACTTCTCTTTATCTATGTCTTTTTCTCCCATATCTTTTCTTTCTCTCTCTTTATTCTCCTTGTCAATCTCTTTCTCTCTCTTTATCAATATCTTTTCTCTTCCATCTCTCTTTCTACTCTCTCAACCTATTTCTCTTCTCTCTATCTATCTTCCTCTTTCATATCTCCCTTTCTCTTTCTCTCTATCTCTTTCTATCCTCTCTCTCAACCTTTTCCTCCTCTCTCATTCTATCTCTTTCTTTTCTATNCCCCCCCTCTTTCTCTTCCTCTCTATCTCTTTATCCCCTTTCTTTTCTATCCCTCTCTCTTTCTCTTCCTCCCTATCTTTTTATCCCTCTCTTAATCTATTTCCCTTCTCTTTACCTCTATCTTTCTCTCCTATGTATCTTTCCCTTTCTCTTTATCTCTTCATCTCTTCTATTATCTCTTCTTTCTCTTCTTTCTTTCTATCTCTTTCTCTCCTAGCTCTCTCTTTCTCTTTTCTATCTCTTTCTATCCTAACTCTTACACTTTTCTTTATCTGTCTCTTCCTCTTCTCTCTCTATACCTTTTTTTCTATTCTCTCTCTGTATTTTTCTCTTTACTCTATCTCTTTATCCTCCTCACTTTCCCTCTATCTCTTTTTCACCATTCGCTCTACTTCATTCTCTTCTCACTCTCTTTGTCTCTATCTCTACTCACTCAATTTTCATCTCTCTTTCTTCTACTCTCTCTCTCTCTATCTCTTACTCTCTCTTCTTTCCCTTTGTCTCTTCCTCTCCTCTCTCTTACTATCTCTTTCTTTTCTCTAAGCATACTCTCAATTTGTCTCTTCCTCTCCTCTCTCTATCTTTTTCTTCTCTCTAATCATGTTTTCACTTTCCCTCTTGCTCTCTTTCTCTCTATCTCTTTCTTCTCTCACCATACTCTGACTTTCTCTCTTCTTCTCGCTCTCTTCGCTCTTCTCTCTCTACTCTGACTTTATCTCTAACCATACTCTGACTTTGTCTCTTCCTCTCCTCTCTCTATCTCTTCTCTATACTCTCCTCTCTCTATCTCTTTCTTCTCTCTAACCATACTCTCACTCGCTCTCTCTTTCTCTCTCTCAACCCACACAAACTCAAGTGAATTTTTTTATGCACTTTTATTATTGAATTCCAATAGCGAATCATGTGGGATAAAATGTTGAGAGTTGTGTAGCAAAGGTTTATGGTTCGATTCTTTCGATACATAACAACAAAAATTGTCCTAACGAATCGTTTGAACAAGTGGCAAAAATATCACAATAAATTTTTTCATTTATTATTAGAAAATAAATTGGTGAAGCTACTTTCTTAGACTTAACATGTCTTTTCCCTATTGAAACTTTTACTGTGATATTTTTTCCCACGTGTCCCAACGATTCGTTGGGACAATTTTCGCAATGCACCTCAGTTGCAGACAAAAAACTCAATAACTGTGAACTAGTTTATTTAAAAATTAAAATTTGCTAAATATATCGCTTCATTTTACAATTTTTTATTTTATTTTATTATTATTATTATTATTATTATTATATTATTATTATTATTATTATTATTATTATTATTATTTTTTTTTTTTTTTTTTTTATTTATTTTTTTTTTATTATTATTTTTATTTATTATATTATTATTATCATTATTATTTTATTATTATTATTATTATTATTATTATTATTATTATTATTATTATTATTATTATTATTATATTATTATTTTATTATTATTATTATTATTATTATTATTATTATTATTATTATTATTATTATTTATTTATTATTATTATTATTTTTGTTATTATTATTAATATTATTGTTATTAGTAATTATTATTATAATTAAATATTTTATATGAAAGGTGCGTAAGAAACTGGGTTAAAAAAAATCCTCATAAATGATTCGGAGAGTATGATTTAGAGTGGAGGAGCCTGGGTGCCAAGGTGACAAGTAGCCAGAGTGCCAGGGTTCCATGGTGCCAGGGTGCCAAGGAGCACTGTTTCCGTTTAGAGTGATAAGACTCATAGTTTAAGATCAAAGAGGAAATAATTAAAGTGAAAGATCAAGGGTACAAGTTTATGGGAAAAAAATTCCAAGATTCCAAGTTAGAAGATTGATATTCCAAGTTAGAAGATCAATATTCCAAGTTAGAAGATCAATATTCTAATTTAGAAGATCAATATTCCAAGTTAGAAGATCAATATTCTATATTAGAATTTCAATATTTCAAGTTAGAAGATCAATATTCCAAGTTAGAAGATTAATATTCTAAGTTAGAAGATCAATATTTCCAAGTTAGAAGATCAATATTCCAAGTTAGAACATTTTCAATTATTCAAGTTAGAAGATCAATATTCCAAGTTAGAAGATCAATATTTCAAGTTAGAAGATCAATATTCCAAGTTAGAAGATCAATATTCCAAGTTAGAACATTAATATTCTAAGTTAGAAGATCTATATTCCTAGTTAGAAGATCAATATTCTAAGTTAGAAGATCAAGAGGTTAGGGTTCTGGTTGATGGAAAAGGAAAAATTCTGGGCGTAAGTTTTATTTCATGTGGATGATTATGTGTTGAAACTTACGGTGAATGAGTGAGGATAAAATATTCAAGAAAACAGATTCATTATGGGTGATTCAAAAAGAAAAATCAGGATGCAAGATTTACAATATCAAAAATTCAGGGAAGGAGAGATGGTGGTTATACGATTCAGGATAAAAGGATCCAGGAATACAAGATTTAGAGAGCAATATTCAGGGTCAAAGATTTAGGTTTCAAGATATAAGTGAAAATTTTCAGGATTGAAAATTAAGGGATTTTTCCGAAACGTAGATTAAGGTAGTAAGGTTCAGACTTCAAGATTTAATATGGAAGATTAACAGAGTATGATCACGTAAATCATGTATATCTGACAAGCTATAAACAAGTACGTTGGATAACGTTTTTGTGCAAATGTTTGCTGAAAAAGAAGACGAATTGGTCACAAGATAACAAAAATTGGCTCAAACTCCATATGACTAATTGGGGTAGTTTCTAACTCACCTATCAATTAAATTTTCGAATTATCATAAATAAAGATAGTTTGAATCTTATTACAATCGGGCTATCTGTAAGTGGAAGAGACTGATTCAGATGTTTTAAATAAAATAAAATATGATGCAAAGGGAACCGATCCACCTAAATTAATAGAATTAGTTCAAACGTAAATTTCTCAAGAATAAATATCCAAAAAACTTAAAAGGTAAATATTTTTAATTTCTTTTTCGAGTACTTAACAAAGGAGTTGCTTCAAGATGAATTTTGTTATTCTAGTAGTCTGAGGGTCAATCTTCAAGCCCTAAGTATGCGAAGACTCTCTTCGTCCATCGAGTCAAAGCTCTCTCTCTTTCTCTCTCTCTCATATATATATATATATATATATATATATATATATATATATATATATATATATATAT
>SEYY01021153.1:7500-10000 GCA_009176605.1 Armadillidium nasatum
TAAAGATACCGTTTGTAGAAGACTCTTTTATTTTTTTTATCCTTCATAATTTAGAAGGAAAAGCTTGGAACAATTAAGTTATAAAAAAGGATATAAAAAAAATAATGACTATTTTGATATTTCCTAATCAGTGTAAATACATTTTTAAAAGTGGCTTTATTGCAGTTTTTTTTCCTTTGGATTTTTATGTAGCTATTTTGAGGAAGGAGGGTGTAGTGTATTTAAAGAATACTAAAAGAGGGGAGGGAGAGAGAGAAAGAGAAACCTTTATATTAAGTTTATTTTGGTGTATTTAAAGGATACAGAGAGAGAGAGAGAGAGAAAGAGAAGATTTAGATTTTTTAATTTTGGTATTTAAAGGATACAATAGAGAGAGAGAGAGAGAAAGAAAAGAGAGATAAGAGAGAAAGAGAAACCTTTATATTAAGTTTATTTTGGTGTATTTAAAGGATACAATAGAGAGAGAGAGAGAAAGAGAATCCGTCATATAAAGTTTATTTTAGTGCATATAAAGGATACAATAGAGAGAAAGAGAAAGGGAGAGAGAGAGAGATAGATAGAGAGAATGAGAAGCCTTTATATAGAGTTTAAAAGATACAATAAAGAGAGAGAGAGTGAGAAACTTTTATATAAAGTTTATTTTAATGTATTTAAAGGATGCAAAAGAGAAAGAGAGAGAGAATGAGAGAGAAGCATTTATTTAATGTTTATTTTAGTATAGTCTCTTAATTAGTCATGCAATTATTTAAAAATAAAAATATATATTTTGCTTATTTAATTTTTTGTTATCATATTAATTTGTTTTTTACTATTTTTAATTTTATTTAGCTACTTTTTGACTTTTTATCTCTTATTTTTTCATTCACTATTTTATTTTTATATAATCTTTATTAATAAAACATTTTCTACTTTTAACTATTTTCAAGCTATCTTTAACATATCGTTTTTTTTTTTTTTTTATATTTTATTTTTGTCTAATATTTTTCAAATTTTATTTTATATTTTTAAATTCAACCTTTAAAATAATTGCGCGACATTTGTATTTATCATTTTGTTTGTAGTCTATTTATACATATAAATACTTTAAAGTATTTTGAATAGCTTTGAATGACGTGCTCTAAACATATAATATCCTTTTAATTATCCTACAATATAATACAGCTTACTCAACAAAAGAAATTAATTTTCCCTTCTCCACTTTGCAAGTAAGAAGCTGGTATGATAAAAGCTCATTACGTTACATGCAACATGCAATGATTACATTTTTGGTCACAATTCTTTGAACTTTACATTTTTTTTCTTTCTTTTTATTGCCATTTTTTTTTTGCGATTATTTTGCGACTTTTTTTGTGCGACTTTTTTTTTTAATGAATTTAAAATGTAATTTCTTAATGGATTTTTTCTCTTTGAATTTGTAAGTTTTAATTGTTTAAATTCACTTTTATATATTTAGGAATGGGGTTAACAGAGGACGATTAATTTTGCTATCAGTTTAAAACGGGAAATTTACATGTCACACGGAACTCATTTAAATATATTTGTCGTACAATCTGACTAAAGAGCAGCTATTCTTTTAAGCACACAAAATAATGGTTGAAAAGTTGAAACAATATAAATTAAAAAAATTGTGAAAACAATTTTAGAAAATGAATGAAGCTGTGATTCCACTGTTTGCGAGAATGTATGTATGTATGTATGTATGTATGTATGCATGTATGTATTTATGTATGTATGTATGTATGTATGTATGTATGTATGTATGTATGTATTATGTATGTATGTATGTATGTATGTTATGTATGTATGTATGTATGTATGTATGTATGTATGTATGTATGTATGTATGCATATGTATGTATGTATGTATGTATGCATGTATGTATGTATTTATTAAATAAATAAAATATATGTTTATACTTAAATGTAATTTAATATATAAATAAATAAAATAAAATTTTTTATTAATTTCTTTCTCAAAAAACATGTATATAGGATAGATTTATTAGTAACCTACTAATACATATGTTAATTTCTGAGACTATTAATTAAATATATATAGTTAAATAATATACAGTAAAATATTTTAAATACTTATATTTTATAAACTCAACATGTATTAAATTCTCAATAAATATGTATCATATACATATATTAATGATATATTAATACATATTTTTATTTCTGATACCCTATTAAATATTTATAGTTAAATAATATTTAATAAAACATTATCATTACTTATTTATGATTGATTCAACATTGTATTAAACTGGTATTATCAAAATTGTATTAAAATTTATTAAATATGTATATCGAATAAATATGTTAACAATATATTAATACAGATGTTTATTTCAGGCTCCCTGTTAATTAAATAGATATAGATGATATACCGTAAAATATTTTTAAAGCTTATGATAAATTCAACGTGTATTAAACTGATAATAACCATGAATGTAGAATATGTATTTTAATGATATACTAATAAATATAAAGGTTT
>SEYY01021153.1:15000-17500 GCA_009176605.1 Armadillidium nasatum
AAAATAGAAGAAAAATTACTTGTATTCATCAGCTAAACGTTTTATACAAAATAGGATAATGCAAACAGGAAAATCAGGAGAGAAAATAACAGCAGTAATTAAAGCAAGCAAATGACACCAAAATTAAACAAATCATCGTGAAAGAAGAAGAAGAAGAAGAAAAAAAAGAAGAAGAAGAAGAAGAAGAAGAAGAAGAAGAAGAAGAAGAAGAAGAAAAAGAAAGAAAAAGAAGAAGAAGAAAGAAGAAGAAGAAGAAGAAGAAGAAGAAGAAGAAGAAGAAGAAGAAGAAGAAGAAGAAGAAGAAGAAAAGAAGAAGAAGAACAAGAAAGAAGAAAGAAAAAGAAATACTTATATATTATATATTGTGTATTGTATATTTCTAAATTACATATAAAAACTAATTTAAAATTAGCATTGTATAAAAAACAACAAAAATTTTTATAATTTTTATTTATATATGTAAATAACTAATTTAAAATTAGTATTGAATAAATACCATCATCAATTATTAAAAATTACATACAGTATATAAAACTTTTATATTTCTCTCTATTTATCTTATCTATCTATTTATCTATCTATCTATCTATCTATCTATCTATCTATCTCTCTCTCTCTCTCTCTCTCTCTCTCTCTCTCTCTCTCTCTCTCTCTCTCTCTCTCTCTCTTTCTCTCTCTTTCTCTCTTATAATTAGCATTATGTAAAAAAAAATACCAAAATTTTAAATTTTGTTATATGTAAAACAACTGATTTTAAAATTAGCATTGCATAAAAACCATCTGCTGATTTTATCCAATTTCAGTCTTGACGTAAGATAATATCGAATTGGGTTCATAAACTTGGTCTTAATTACGTAAGGCCATTGAAGGCTATTTAAAGGTCGATTCCTAAATGGGGTCAATTAAGTTCTCTCGAGTCTGGAAGGGGAGCAGAAAATTTAAAATAAGATAAGGAATTAGAAAAGGAATGAGATTAAGATTCGGTTATTGGAGCGGGAATAAGATTGAAGAAGCTGGAATAAGAACAAGAGGTAGAAAGGGAAAAATAAGAGTAATTATAATGCCAAATGGAAATAGGATTAGAAATAAAATAATTGATAAAATAAGAATAAGAGTGGAAAATATAATATGAAGCAAGATAAACAAAAATTATAAAAAATTCTGTAAAAGAAATAAGACGGGGAATAAGAACTGCTAATTACCTTAAAAATAACAAAATTAAATATTGAACGTAGATTTAATCAGTAATAAGATGGAAATTAAAATTAATGCAAATAAAAATATAACTTTTACTTACCTTCTGTGCTTCTTATTTATTTAAATTCTTTTTCCTATTTTAATCTCCATTTATATCCCCTTTCTTATTTCGGTTCTAAGTCTCTTGTTCTTATTTTGATTCTTATTTTCTCAGATATATCTTCGTTCTTACTTGAGTTCTCATTCTTTTTTTCTTTTCGTTCTTATTTTCGTTCTTATTCTCATTACTATCTCTTTCCTTACTCTTCAGGTTTTCTTTTTGGTTCTTATTTTCGTATTCTTATTTATCTCCTTTTTAGAATTTCTTATTCTCAATCTGTTTCTTATTTCCATGAGAGCTTAAAAATAATATATGGTAAGTAAAAATATATAATAAACAAAATGGTGTTTGTGATATAAACGAACATAATAGTTGAAAAAGATTGGAATAAGAACACTTACAAGAAAATAGTAATAAGAAATTTTTTTATATTAAGAAATGAATAAAATACGTGCACGAATGAAATTAATAATAAGATCGGAAATATATATATTATAATATATATATATATATATATTATATATATATATATATATATATATATATATAATATTATATACATATATATATATATATAATATATATAAATAATATAATATATTATTATATATATATAATAGTTATATATTTATATTATATATATATATATTATATATATATATATATTATATATTATACTATATAATATATATTATATATATATATATATATATAATATATATATATTAATATATATATATATATAATATATATATATTTATATATATATATATATATATATATATATATATATATATATATATATATATATATATATATATAATATATATATATATATATATATATATATATATATATATACATATATTATATATATATTATATATATATATATATTATATATATATATATATATATATATATATATTTATATATATATATATATATATATATATATATATAATATATTTAAAAATGCATTTCATTCGTATTCCGTTTCTCGTATATTTATTTACACTTTTCCAACTTCAATTTTTGTTTTCAATTCTCCATTATCATCCACCTGTACTTCTCTTCTTTCCATTTGCTTTCTGTCTTTTCCCTTTTCTGACTTCTTCTTCCCTTTCCTTTTCTGATGCGTTTTTTTCAGCTCTTTTTTTCCCTTTTCTGACTTTTTCCCTTTTCTGATGGGGTTTTTTAGCTC
>SEYY01021153.1:22500-25000 GCA_009176605.1 Armadillidium nasatum
TTTTGTTGACCGTGAATTAAATTTTTTGTTTTGTTTATTTCCTTGACCGGAATACTAGAAACTTTTAAATTTTTGTATTGATATTTGTAGAAGGTTTGTTATTTTTTGCTCTTGATGTTTTATACTTTTGAAAGGAAAATCAATTCTTATCAATTCTTATATGTCTTTTCAATTCTTATGTTTTTCCACAATTTTTTTCTGAGCTTAATTTTACTGTTGTTTTGCAAAAGCATATTTTACTAATTCATCTCTTTCGTTCTTCGAAGCATTTTTACTAATTCATCTCTTTCGTTTTTCGAAACATTTTTACCAATTTATTTCTCTTGTTTTTCGAGGCATTTTTACCATTTCATCTCTTTTGTTCTTGGAAGCATTTTTACCAATTCATTTCTTTCGTTTTTCGAAACATTTTTACCAATTTATTTCTCTCGTTTTTCGAGGCATTTTTAGCATTTCATCTCTTTCGTTTTTCGAAACATTTTTACCAATTTATTTCTCTCGTTTTTCGAGGCATTTTTACCATTTCATCTCTTTCGTTTTAAGAGGCATTTTTACAATTTCATCTCTTTTGTTCTAAGAAGCAGTTTTACTATTTCATCTCTTTCGTTCTTGGAAGCATTTTTACCAATTCATTTATTTCGTTCTTGGAAGCATTTTTGTTATTTCATTCTATTTCTTTCTTGGAAACATTGTTGCCAATTCATCTTTTTCGTTCTTAGAAGCATTAATACTATTTCATTTCTTTCGTTCTTGGAAGCATATTTACCAATTCCTCTCTTTTGTTCTTCGAAGCATTTTTACCATTTCATCTCTTTCGTTCTTAGAAGCATTTTTACCAATTCACCTCTTTCGTTCTTCGAAGAATTTTTACCAATTCATCACTTTCGTTATTCCCTAATATATAAAAAGAATACTCGATGAGACACCACAAAACATCTTGATCTATCTTTATATCGTATTTGGTAACGTGTTTAACCTGTTATCGTTCTGTTAATATATCCTAAGACAGAAAGCATATACTGATGGAGAAACTAAGTAACATCTTAACCACCCTTGTTAAGAGCGAAAAGTAGCTTTCAGAATTCTTCAGGACTTTTCCTTCCTTATATTAAAGACAATGCCTGCAAAGTGTAGAGTTATGTAAAATATGTCATAAAATCTAGTCCTAATTAGGCAAATGTGTTACGTTTTAATATATAGAAGGGTTTAACTAATTTTATCTCACAATAAACAAAGTTAGTACGCTATGCAATTAAAAATTATAAAACTTAAATAAATTTAGATTTACGTAAATATACTTCAGTTTCAGTGCTTATAGGGTCAAACTAATGAAAAGGTATTAAAGATAATATAGTATTTAAATTTAAGAAATGAAATCTAAAAAATTCCTTTAATGTTTTATTAACTGACAATCCTCAGAGGGGAAAAGGGGAAAAATATTCTTTGGTTCGATTTCCCGATAGGATAATAGGAGTTATTTTTATCTCCTGAGGGGTAAATATGCGCTGTCTCAGTTTTCTTACAAGACAATAGTCGTTTTTATTAATGGACTAGAAATTCTGCATACTACAGAGTATAATAATTTTAAATATATTAAATTTATTATACGAAATAAGTGAAAAACATTTCAATTTTGTAAGGTTTCTGTTTTCAATTCCCTTGGATTTTAAATCGAATGAATTTTCTTCTCAAAAACACCCTTTATATAAAAATAAAAATAAAAAAAAAAAAAAACTAAAAAGGGAAAAGGAAAAATAAAAAATACATCAATAAGTTTTTTTGGGGGGGAGTATGAATAGCATCACACAATATAAGTTTTCTTTTTTCTTTTTTCCTTCTTATTTTATAATTTATATTTCCCCATAATTTTGTTTTCTTTATTCCTAGACAAGCTTTCACTCTTGCACTTACTCTTTCAATGCAATATTTGTAAAGTATCATCTGTCCCTGAATCGATCTTTATCTAATTTAATATTTCTATCTATTCTCAAAACTAATTCTCATTCTTTTTTATTATTTATATCTTTCTTCTCCATATTCATCTTTCTGTTTCTATTTCTTTCTTTTTTTTATAATTTTTCCTTTTTTATATCATTTTATTTACCTTTACGTATCTCTCAATCATTCTTTGTTTCTCTTTCATAATTACTTTTCTTCTATTTGAATGTTATTCAGGTTTTTTCTTAAGTTATTTATATATCTATGCTCCTATTTTCCTCTTACTCTCACAGACTTACCATCTCTCTCTCTCTCTCTCTCTCTCTCTCTCTCTCTCTCTCTCTCTCTCTCTTTCTCTCTCTCACTCTCTCTCTCTTACTCACTTTCCCTCTCTGTTTCTCTTAATATGTTAAAAGGTTTTTAACATTTCGTATGCCTTTGCATTTGCCGTGTCCTATATCTTTCTTTTTATGCCAAACTCCAACTATTCATATGCATTCCAATTCCCTCTCCATTCTCCTCTCCTCCCCTCTCTCTCCCTCCCTCTCTCTCTCTCTCTTTC
>SEYY01021153.1:30000-32500 GCA_009176605.1 Armadillidium nasatum
AGGAGGAGGGGTAGCCTCAAAGGAGGGGAGAAAGGGATGAATTATTTCCTGTAGTGTTGGAAGAGGTCAAACGTAAAATCTAAATTAGGGAAATAAACTCTATTATTATTATTATTATTATTATTATTATTATTATTATTATTATTATTATTATTATTATTATTATTATTATTATTATTATTATTATTATTATTATTATTATTATTATTATTATTATTATTATTACTAGTAGTAGCAGTAGTAGTAGTAATAATGTAACAGTAGTATAAGTAGCAATAGTAGTAGAAGTAATGGTATCAGCAGTAACATTTCCAACTTTAATAATTCACGATTTAGGAGTTATAACCCGAAATGTGTGTGTGTGTGTGTGTGTGTGTGTGTGTGTGTGTGTGTGCATAAATATTTACATGTGTAACTTCTTAAGTGACTGTGTGTATGTAAGTGCATGAAAACTTGGTCTTTCGTCTGAAAAAGTTTTATATTTCATTTTATTATAAGTTTTTCAACTTTTAGAAATATCTTTAGGCCATTTTTTTGTTTATCTTCATATTTGTCACATTTATGAGAAAAAAAAGGAAAAACATTGTTCTCTCTCTCTCTCTCTCTCTCTCTCTCTCTCTCTCTCTCTCTCTCTCTCTCTCTCTCTCTCTCTCTCTCTCTCTCTCTCTCTCTCTCTCTCTCTCTCTCTCTCTCATCTCTCTCTCTGTGTGTGTCTGTGTGTGTGTGTGTGTGTGTGTGTGTGTGTGTGTGTGTGTGTGTGTGTGTGTGTGTGTGTTGTGTGTGTTGTGTGGTGTGTGTGTGCTCATTTTCGTACCTTCCACAATTTAACAAATTGAAATAGATAGAATAAAGGGATAGGAGTTGTAATAAAGGGAAGAAAGACCGCGTGTTTTGCCAATTTGAGCTTCCTCCATTTACGTCATATATCAAAGATGGCGGATTCCATAATGCTTTTATTCCTACACGAACTCACAGAATAAGGAAAAATAAAGTTCCCAATTTTAGGAAATTAGAGTTGGAAGTAAAATATGGATTTTGTGATTGAAATATTTCATTTTTAAGGGGGGGAGGGGAAGGGGCACGAATCCATTTTCATGGATTATAATAGTAATTTTCATTTATTAAAAAAAAAAAAGAAAACTAAATAATGAAATTAGCTGATGGAATTTTGTTTTTATTCCAGGTAGTAAAATCATAAATTACTACTATTAAATTTTTAGTTTAATTTTATTCTTTACATAAAAATAATTTAGTAAAAATCATTGTAAATTTATGGGATCTAGTCGGTTTGGAGAATTGTTCAATTTCATATGAAAATGAAAATTTAAAATGAATTTTTTTGGCTTGGACTTTGAAGTACTGTGGAAAAGGCTTCAAAATGAAAATTTTCAGGATCTAATCGGAAATGTACTTCAAAATGAAAATCTTTAGGATCTAGTCTGTAATGTACTTCAAAATGAAAATCTTCAAGATCTAGTCTGTAATGTACTTCAAAATGAAAATCTTCAAGATCTAGTCTGTAATGAACTTCAAAATGAAAATCTTCAAGATCTAGTTCGTAATATACTTCAAAATAAAAATCTTTAATATATAATAGGTAATGTACTTCAAAATGAAAATCTTCAAGATCTAGTCTGTAATGTACTTCAAAATGAAAATTTTCAGGATCCAGTCGGTTGGCCGAACTCAGGAATTTAAATTTAAACTATGGAAATTTTTATAATTTAACAAGTTCATGAGGGAAACAACAGCAGCCCAGATGCTTCTTTTGAAAAATAACTGTTCTACTCTTTTTCTGTAGATCAGCACCCCGATGATTATTTAATACTATTTAAAAAGGATTTTAAAATGATTTTAATGTGATTTAAAATATTTTTTTTTTTACATAAAAAATATTTTTAATCTCTTGTAAATGTGGTTAATCAAATTTATGAATCATTTCTTAAAGATTTTAATACAATTAAATAAAGTGGTAAACTAATTTTTTATTTTATTTTTTTACATGTTACCACCACTCACAGGAAGGAGGGGGCATTATAAAAAAAAAATATAAGAAAAATCCACCCAATCCCAAGACTAACTAACGTAAACCCCTCAGGTGAGCATAGACGGAAGCTTTAAAGAGATGATTAAAAGCTGCTAAAAAATAGAATTCCACAGAACAGATGTGGCTGGAAAGAATGGGGTCCACAACGAACCAGACTGGAGTTTGTAATACTTGCACAATGTTTAAATACAAGTTAGACACCCCTTGTGCTACGAAAGCGACGGAAGAATGCGAGAAATCAACTCTTTCAAGCAGCCGCCATTATAGTACCAATAGAAAAGAGACAGAGTCAACGTCATGTTCCAAAGAAAGAGGGTCAAGGGAGTTTGAAGGTAGTGAACAACTTATTAATCTTTTAGCCATAGAACCGCAGCCCCTCCAAATCTGATAACAGTATTCAATACAGGGGCGGATAAGACCCCTATATAAATAAAATAACTGTTCAGGAGGAAA
>SEYY01021153.1:40000-45000 GCA_009176605.1 Armadillidium nasatum
TTCTACTCGCCACAACAGACATGCTGTGGCGGCTATGCCCTGTGCCGAACTGATTTGTTATTTCCTGCTCAAATTCTCGTAGGCAAAATAATTGCACATCATAAGAGGATCTTGTTTCTTAATGCCTTATTCGAATATTGTTCAACATAGCATCTTTATTTCACTATAGAAATTGTTACTTTATTTGAAATCCTTAATTAATTACCAGGTAAACTAGAAGCATCAAGGGTTATGACATAGATCCAGTTTCTATAATGAGCCATTTATAAAACATCACCTATTATGCTTATGAAAGAGAATACCGAAATCATTACAGATTCTTTATTTGCCACAAGGGGGGGGGGTTGTGTGAGGAGTTGTGTCAACTCTGTTGCATATATATATATATATATATATATATATATATATATATATATATATAATATATATATATATATATATATATATATATATATATATATATATATATATATATATATATATATTATGGAAAGCCGAGTCCACTTAGAGTTAAGGAATAATAGAAAATAAAAAATAAAAATTTGAAGAAAATTAAGAAAACTAATAGAAAAGAAATGAAAATGAAAGAAATATAAAAAGGAAGCGGAGTATAAAAAGAAGCGCACGAACACAAATGGTGAGAAATTTAAAAGCGTCTCAAAATCCTTTCTCCTGCTTCAACAAAAGCTCGACTTCAATATATTCAATTACACATGAAGAAAACATTTTTCTTTGAAGTATTTGACAGACTAACTCTCTGTCTGTCAAACAAAGTGGCTGGCTGACTGGCTGACTGGCTGACTGGCTGACTGGCTGACTGGCTTGTCAGCTGCTTATTTACTTCCCCATTTATTTACCAATTGAGCTGTCGGAAAGTTTTCTTTTGTTTATTTATCTTATTGACAAAATATCCCTATCTGTCAATTTGCTAACCTCTCTCTCTCTCTCTCTCTCTCTCTCTCTCTCTCTCTCTCTCTCTCTCTCTCTCTCTCTCTCTCTCTCTCTCTCTCTCTCTCTCTCTCTCTCTCTCTCTCTCTCTCTCTCTCTCTCTCTCTCTCTCTCTCTCTCAGCAGGTCTGCCTTTCAGGCATAAAAAATACAAGTCTTGAACATTTGTTAAAACATTCGTTCCATTTTTTTTTTTTTTTTTTAATCTAAAAAAAAAAAAAAAAAAAAAAAAAATTATATATATATATATATATATATATATATATATATATATATATATATATATATTATATATATATATATATATATATATATATATATATATATATATATATATATATATATATATATATATATATATATATATATATAGCATGAGAATTCTAAGAAAAATTGCGTGGAAAAAAAACGCTAGGAATATTGAGGGCAGAAGAAACTTTTAGTTTGTGTTTTCGAAGATATTTTAGTTGTGTGGATGATTATGTCTGACAGATAGATAAACGAACTGTGATTTTGGGGCATTGAAAACAATTATGTTGTCGTTGCCCTAACTGAAGTTACGAGAAAAATCAAAAGTTAGTTTGCTTCAATTCCAACTTCTCCTCATTAACAATCTATTTGCTGCTGATTGGGTAGTCTTTTAGAGTGAAAGGTAAAGTAGTCGAAATGGGAGTGAATAAGTGATGAAGTAATAGAAAGTTAAAATTTCGAAAGAGGTAAGTTTAGAAATCAAAGCTTTGTGCCAGACACTGTCGAAAACTTTTCATGTCTAATGACACATCAAAAGATTTATAGACATACCCAAGAAAGTCAAAAAGAATAGAAAGAATTCCACCAGATAATGGTTCCTTACTAAGGTCATTCTGGCAACCTAAGACTAGACTAGAAGATTAATGATGCTTCTAAATTTTATCTTGAGTTTGAATTAAAAATTTTTGGCATAGATAATCATCATTTTTTTCTGAGTCGCCTTCAGAATTTCTCCAAACTATCCCAGTTGCTTATTCTTTATAGGGGTGTTGTTCACCCCTGTACGGAGTGGAGTATGCCTCATACATTTGGTGTGGTAGCACTCGTACAGATCTCCTTCAAAAGGTGGATTCTATGGCTTTTCGTCTCATCAACTCTCAGCTTTCACTAATTCTTTCCAGTCTCTTTCTGCTTGTCGAATTGTTGCTTCACTCTCTCTATACTTTCGCAATTACAATGGACACTGCTCTCCAGAACTCTCTTGTCGCATGCCTCCTCCATTGAGGAGACATATTCTCGTCTTTTCTCTGTCAAACTCTCCGACTCCAGACTAAACCGCTATGCTCAATCTTATATATATTTTACTGGTAAAGTCTGAAACACGCTCCCCTCATCTATTCTTTCTTCGACTTGCACAATTTCAAACTCCGATAATTGGACTTAGATTTTGATATTCCTTCAATTCAAGTGGAAATTTGTAGACTTCTCGCCTTTGACCACCTTTGATCAAATGTACCTTTAATATATATATATATATATATATATATATATATATATATATATATATATATATATATATATATATATATATATATATATATATAATATATATATATATATATATATATATATATATATATATATATATATATTATATATTTTTATATCAGGTTGGATTAAGTTAGAAAAGGTTAGGTAAAGTTAATTAGAGTTAGAAGTTAATTTCTGAAAAAAATAAAGAGGAATTTGAGAATCAGTGACTTATTATCTATTAAATTTCATTTTTAAATTCAGCTGTAAATTAAATTAGAAATATCAAATATTTTTATGTTGTTTCGTAATGTTACACATTATATTATGTTATAATAATATTATTAGAACTAAACCTGTTGTTTTAATGAAATATTTTCAATATTTATTAGTAAATCAATTCCCTCTTTAAAAATAGTGAATTTTTCCTCCCATAAAAAATCATTTTTCATAATTTTATTCATCGTTTATTCGATTTTTCCATTATTATTATTATTTTTCTTTCTCTTTCATTTTTTAAGAATTTCTCAGTTTTTCGTTGACAATAAATATTAACTCCCATCATGTACTTTTGATTCAAGTATCACTAAGTCTCAATTTTACACAAGAAATTCTCCTTAAATTCCTCTAAATTCTCCCTAAATTCCTTCTACATCAAAATAATACCCTCCTTCATTGGTAATTACACGATTACGTCATCATGCAAATCTCACATTTGATTGGTTGCGTAACACGGAATCACGTGATATCTACTCTATTCTTTATTGATTGGTGAAGCATAAAATATAATAATGACGTGTTCTTTTTGCCATTAGCACGAATTTTACATATTGTAAATATCATTTATAATATACTGTATTTTATTTTTCCCTTTAATACCCATAATATGGGAAGAAGTAAATTAGTTCTATAATATATATATATATATATATATATATATATATATATATATATATATATATATATATATATATATATATATATATATATATATATATATATATATATATATATATATATATATATATATATTGTTCTAATTATTATTATTATTATTATTATTATTATCATTATTATTATTATTATTATTATTATTATTATTATTATTATTATTATTATTATTATTGCACATGCATGGTGTCCTAAAATTTCGATTTAATATCATTGACTATCGAGTAGATTTTGAAATATCGATTATAATCAATATATCGATTATCGTTTTTGTAGGTTTTTCTCTATTTAAATCATATATAATATAATTAATCTTAACATATATTAACATTCTTTTTTTTTTTTTAACTATTATTTTTTTTTCTTTAACTTCTAAAATTTAAATTAATAATTCTTAATTATTCAAAAATAATTTTACTCATAGTAATAATCGATAAAAGATTTTATTCCATTTTTAAAGTCTCGAACTCAATACTCAATGAATTCCATTGGAATTTGAATTTGAAATAAAGTCTCACTTCGAATATTTATTTTTCACTTCTTTTCATTAAATATTTAAAGTTTTTGAAACCAAAATATATAACTGCTGACATTTATTATTAACCTTATATATATATATATATATATATATATATATATATATATATATATATATATATATATATATATATATATATATATATATATATATATATATATATATATATATATATATATATATATATATATATATATATATATATATATATATATATATATATATATATATATATATATATATATATATATATATATATATATATATATATATATACCGTGGGAAAAGGCCGGAGGCCTACTAATTTCAGAGTTGAGGTAATAACATTATCAGAGGATAGTTAAAGGCCGACATGTCTGTTTGAATCAAAGGAAATTGGAAAAATAGAAAAAGGAAGTGTGTTCCAGACTTTATCAGTAGAGTTTAAGTTTGTCAGACTGAGAATATTTCACATGGAAAATATGAGACTGTATAGAAAGACTTATCCCTCGAGCCTTTCTCAATGGAGAAGGTATGCGACTTTAGAGTTTGTAAGAGCAGTGTCCGTGGTAATAGAGATAGTATAGGGAGAGTGACGGAAGAATTAGACGGACAGAAAGAGACTGGAGTGAGTTTGTGAGAGTGAAGAAGTTGATAAGAAGAAAAGTCCTTGACCCCACCTTTCCAAGAAAAAAGAAAAATGGGGGAACCAACCCGGATTTTATAAACATACTCCATGCAGGGGCAAACCACACCGCTATAAAGCTTAAGCAACTGGGGTGGGGGAAGAAATCCTGATGGCGCCTCAGAACGATTGTCTAGAAAGAGAACAAAAATGATCCTTCTACGAAAGATCTAGCGAAAAAGATACATAAAGTATATTTAAGGACAGATGAAGGTTTAAGTTTTGTGTTTTCGAAGGTGTCACATTTGGGTGGAAGGTTGTATTGAGTAGAGAGACTGAGCAGTTGAGTTTTTGAGGCACTGAAAACGACCGTGTTTTTCTCTTCCCCAATTTGCAATACGAGAAAGACCAAAGGTTAGGTGCTCCAAGGTCACCATCCTAGAGTCAAATAATTGCTGAA
>SEYY01021153.1:62500-77500 GCA_009176605.1 Armadillidium nasatum
TGCTAAGGAAAGATTCGAAAACTTTTATAATAGGGTAATAATAAAAGGGTTAAAAGGGTTTAGAGGAGTTACGCTTTCTCCACTCTGGAAGGGATAGTCAAAATAGCTCAAAAGCACAAAAGCACAAGTTTGGAGAACCACTGAAGGGGTGCCATCAATATCATACGTTCGTTTAGTATTAAACTAGGGGAGAGCAAAAATAACATCTTTTTCTAAAAATTACAAGGTTAGGCATATATAAATTGGAGGGATTTGGGGGAGAAGGAATATTATGGTGGAATTAGATTCAAAGATTTAGAAGAAAGCTAAAAAAGGTTTTGCTGTCGGAAGACGTTAGAGTAGGGAAAGAAAGCAAATTCAGAGGTGACATTTTTCTCAAGGTACCAAAAAGAGCGTTATCAAGAAGAATTCTTTAGGCTATCGCATTTTCTACTGAGAAAAGAGTTTTTAGAGTTTCGGAGAATAGATTTTGCAATCATCTGCAACGAAATATTGGTTGCATAAGTTTCTTTAGTTTGAAGAAGACGAGTTAAACCAATGTTTGTTAGGTTTAATTGAAGAGAAAGATATTAGAATTTACGCCTCCATACCAGAGAGAATCACCTCGGTTTTCAGCCCTACTCACTACCTCCAAAACAATAATCAATTCAAGGAAAATCAAAGTACAAGGGCAAGTTCAACCAGTTTGTAATACAATAGGTCTTTCTTAAGGAAGACTTCATAAGATAGAAGAGGAAAGAGAGATTCAATAGGTGATTAGACCTTCCCATGAGTAGAAAATGTCAAACACTATAAGGAAAATGGCTAGAAACAAAGAAACGGAAAAAAATAATGGGATTTTCTCCTTGGCAACCAGAGAGACAAGTAGGGAGCTGCCCATTTGCTCCAGTTATTCTGAATTAAAAAGGACTAGAAGAAAGCCATTCGTGGTGATGAATTTTGGAATAACCAAATATGATTGATTCACTAAAATATAAATAAATAAATAAATAAATAAATAAAAATTACTCCTGAAGTTCAAATAGTCAAAGAATTTAGGATAGTCAACAGAGTTAGGAGATAAATAAACAGAAAAATGTTTTTAGTCTTAAGTTTTCAAGATCTTTTACCTATTTCAGACTATAAAAATTAATATATATATATATATATATATATATATATATATATATATATATATATATATATATATATATAATATATATATATATATATATATATATATATATATATATATTATATATATATTATATATATATATATATATATATATATATATAATATATATATATATATATATATATATATATATATATATATATATATATATATATATTTTATATATATATATTTATATATATATTAAATATATATATATATATATATATATATATATATATATATATATTATAATATATATATATATATATATATATATATATATATATATATATATATATATATATATATATATATATATTAATATATATATATATATATATATATATATATATATATATATATATATATATATATAATATATATATATATAAATATAAATAAATAATAGGTGAAATGCAAATTCTCCTCAAATCTATTGAGGGTTGTTAGAGTATTTTTTAATATTTTTATGTTTAATATATTTATATATTTATATATATTTATATATATTATATATATATATATATATTATATATATATATATATATATATATATATATATATATATATATAATATACTTTTTACTTTTTACTTTTTACTTTTTTCCCCCCTTGGACCTTCCTCACTGGAAGGGCCACACTGCCTTTAGGAAATCCGCGACGGCCGCCGGCCGTGTCCAAAGGTCTCTCAGAGAGGTGATGTGATGGAGGGTTCTGTGTTGTGTAAGAAAGGGGCATCTCAGAAGGAGATGTTCTGTTGTGTCTGGTTCTTGCATACATCTTTGAAATATTGGGGATAGTGTGTTTTGTATATTGAATCTATGTTTGTATGCTTGTAGGTTAGAGTGGTGGCCTGACCTTAATCTGTATGGGGTAATTTGGGTTTTGCGTGGTAATGTGTTTTGTGTGTTTGCTATGTCGGGGGGTTGTTCGTTGAGAAAATGATTTGGTTGGCAGGTGTTGAGATAATAATTTTGTGTTATGATGGTGTGTATGTGTTTGATTAGTGGTGTGTTGTTTGCAGTAGGTGGAATGGTTCTGAATATGTTACTGTAATATAGGGCAAGGGATGATGAAGGTAATTTTAGATGGTGTCTTGTATGGTCTTGTAGGATATAGTGACAGGGGTGTGATATGTCTAGGGTGTTTGTGTAGAATTGGGTTCCTATCATGTCAAGGTGAATACGGATCGGGAGTATTTTTGTTTCTTCGTGTAAATACTGAATTGGAGTGGTTCTAGTGCAACCTGTGATAATTCGAAGAGCGGTATTTTGTTTTTTTTGTAACTTCTCTATGTTTGAGGGTGAGGTGGCAGGGTACCAGGCTGGAGATGCGTAATTAAGTGTAGGTCTGATGAACTGTTTGTATGCTGTGATTAGGGTGGTTAGTTCGTTACTGAAATTGTTATGTGACAGTATTCGGATGATGTTTAATTTCCTGTTTGCAGAGTTGGTTATGTTTTCGATGTGTTTTGAGAAGGTGATGTGTGTGTCATATGTGAGGCCTAGGATCTTTGGGAATTTGTTTAAAGGAATGAGGGTATTATTTAGTTTTACTTGGGGGTGGAGGGAAGATTGGTGTCTGTCGGTAGTAATAAGAGTAACTGAGGATTTTTCGGGGGAAGCTGTCATTCTGTTTGATTTTAGCTAAGTTTCTAGTTGCTGGATGTATGATTGAGTGAGAGTGGTGGCTGTGGGTATGGAGGGGTTTTGTATTGTGATGGATATGTCGTCGGCATATGTTATTAGTTTTATATCTGGTGTTTGTGGGGTGGGTAGGTCTGCTGTGTACAGGTTAAATAATAGAGGGGATAGGATGGCTCCCTGTGGGACACCATTTCTTAGTTTTACTGTTTTTGAAAGATGGTTTTTGTTGGAGACTTGAGCTGTACGATCGGAAAGGAAGTTGGAAATCCATTTATTATAATTGTTGGGTATAGGTGAATGTAGGATTTTTTGTATGAGGTTATGTTTAGGGACTGTATCAAATGCTTTGTTGATGTCGATGGCAATGAGTGGTCCTGTGGGATGGTTTTTATATATATATATTATAATATATATATATATATATATATATATATATATATATATATATATAAATATATATATATATATATATATATATATATATATATATATATATATATATATATATATATATATATATATATATATATATATATATATATATATATATATATAATATATATAATATATATATATATATATATATATATATATATATATATATATATATATATATATATATATATATATATATTATCCTATATATATATAATATATATATATACTATATATATATAATATATAAATGTATATATATATATATATATATATTATACTATTGCAATGCACTTGCATTCGGACGTCACGTTATTGACATCCTTTTCACAGGTCGCTGTTCGAAGACATTACTCTTGACAGTTTTCTGTCGTCTTCATATTTCTTTTATGATAAAAATCTTTTCGATAGAAATAATATATATATATATATATATATATATATATATATATATATATATATATATATATATATATATATATATATATATATATATATATATATATATATATATATATATATATATATATATAATATATTATATATATATATATATATATATATATATATATATATATATATATATATATATATATATATATATATATATATATATATATATATATATATATATATATATATATATATATATATATATATATATGGTAGACACGGACTTACAAACACTTACTTATAAATCTTTTTAAAAAAAGATATGACGGAAAAATTTCCTTTGGGATTCTTCGAGGGGTGGTATCTATACAATACCTCTAATCAACCTCTCATTCACCCCTAACCTAATCGGAACTTGGGAGATGTATGCCTCCGGAGATGGGATTGGTGCCGTGTAGAATTAGCAGCCTGCTTGCTCTTGTACACTGCTTCTTTTGTTTTTATTTTTTTTAATTTCCACTTTGCTGAACACCACCTCTCTTCTTCAATACCATATCTCTTGCTCTTGATTGATACTCAGAGACTATCCTATATTATTCGATTATCTAAATTCCAAAATAGAGCACATTCTCTCTTCTCCTTTCTTTGAAATCATCGTTTTAGGCTATTACGATATTTTCCACAGCCAATGGCTTTCTTCTTGTTCTTAAGATACAGTTGGTGAAATTACTTCCCATTTCTCTATTCAAAATAACCTTGATCATATGGTACAGCTCCCAAATTGTATCCTTGACAGCCTTGAAGATAAATCCAATATTCTAGACCTTTTCTTAACTTCTAATTCTTCTTCTTATACTGTTAAACTCTTCCCATCCCTTGTTTCACCCAATCATGTCTCTATATATATCTTCATGTCTTCGGCAAGAAAACCCCTCAGCTTATTGTATGGAAACGTTTCTGGCATTTCATTGTTACAAACTGTTAGGACTTGCATTCGTACTTCTTTGATTTCCTTTGAGATAATTATCAGAAAGAAAATGACACGTATTTGAAGAAAAGGCTTAATATTTTTGTTGCATTTGTACAAGTTAAATAATTAAATAATTTATTATAATGAACGAAAATATTGGCTAAAATCATACAGAAGAATTAAGTCTTATTTTAAATTGGTACTATAATAATAATAATTAAAAATGTAAAATTTGGAAGTCTCTTAATCAGTAGCACAAGAGCAGATCCGCATTTGGATAATGCTTAAGGGTATCAACAATAAGGACTCATTTTCTGGATATTTTGATACTTTAGTTATGTGCAATTCTAACATTTAAAAAGTATTAGAAAAAAGTTTTCCTAAACAGAATGGAAAATGAAAAATAGAAAGAGAAAAAAAAGGTTTCCCTAAGCAGAATGGAAAATTAAAGAAAAACAACAAATTCGATTAACAGAATGAAAATGTAAAGAAAAACCACAAATTCGATTAACAGAATGAAAAATTAAAGAAAAACAACAAATTCGATTAACAGAATGAAAATAGTAGTATGCAAGCCAAACAGACAGATCACTAACAAAAAAATTCAATGCCGCAAGACAACATAACATTATTAAAATTTACGATATCAACGAATGAAGGCAAAGCTTAATTATCGTACCACAGTCTATATTAATCTCTCTTCCTTTCAAAACGTATAAAATATGTTCATGTGTAAAGCGTAGAACGTATAACATTTAAATCAATGGAGTGGCACTTGCTGAGAAAGTCAATAAACATCACTTGTGTAATATCGATGAATAAATTTGAGTTAATATACGTAAATAATTAGTGAATGGTAAATCTCTGAGCAATTAATTTGAGTGTTCGTGGGGCTGGGCGTAGACGGGGGCTTTCTATTACCTTTGCTAACGTTCGTGGCCTTCGATCTAACCTCGCGTATGTTGAACACTACCTCACTACCTCTCTTCCTAACCTTTTACTTCTGTCTGAGACCCAGCTGGACAGGGATTCTTTCTCTAGCAATCTTAATGTCTCTAACTACAACTTTTTTCACAATTTCCGTCTAAATGGTGGAGTCTGTGCCTATATTAACATTAACACTCCTGTGACACGTCTCGTAAATCTAGAATCTCCTAATTTCGATGTTTTATGGCTTAAAATCTGTCTTCCTACTACTACAATTATCTTGTGCTTCTGCTACTGCTCCCCTAATGGAACAGATTTTCCAGTCTTTTTTCAATATCTCACTACTACTCACGAGACTGTCACTTCTTCTCATCCAAATGCTGAGGTCCTCTATTTAGGGGATTTCAACGTACACCACACTGAGTGGTTGGGTTCCTCTCATACTGATACAGGTGGGAGGGAGGCCAAATCATTCAGCATTCTTAACGATCTGGAGCAGTTGATTAGGGAACCCACACACATTCCAGATCGTCCTAACCAATTCTTTGAATACACTTGATTTATGCTTCACCACTACTCCTTCTAGATATAAATACACCATTTTCCCTCCTATTGGTAACTCTGACCATAATCTTATAGCTCTTAATTATAATGCTTTCTCTCCAACAGCTCCACCATGCCCTAAACGTACTTTCTGGCACTTTAATCGGGCTAATTGGGGGGCAATGCGTTGCTTCTTTGCTAACTACCATTGGAGTGAATCTTGCTTTGTCTCGGGGGACGCTTCTGTCTCTGCTGAAAAGGTAGGGGCCGTGATCCTTGAAGGGATGGGCAGATTCATTCCATCTTCAACTAAATCTTTTTCTCCTCAAAATCCATGGTTCGATGGCAATTGTTCTCTTGCCCTTCGGGAGAGAGACAATGCTTATCGTGAATGGAAAAACTCTCCTTCTCCTATCACTCTTGCTAATTTTCATTCAGCCCGGAATCGTTGCAGGGATGTTCTTCGACGGACTAAGCGTACTTTCATTAAAAGGAAGTGCGCTGACCTCCATGGCTCTCCTACTGATAAAAATTTCTGGCTTCTTGTCAAAAATATCTCTAACAACTTCTGTAAATCTGCCTTTCCTCCTCTTATTCGCTCTGAATGGTTCTGTAGCTAATACTCCTTCTGAAAAGGCTAATCTCTTCGGCCTCCTTTTTTCATCTAATTCCACCCTGCTCGATTCTGGCATCCCTCCTCCTACTCCTTCTCCTCTCAGGTGTCCCATGCCTCTACCTATAATTACTCATGATCGGGTGCATGGGATCCTGAAATCTATGAACGTCAGGAAGGCCAGTGGCCCGGATGGCATTCCCCCTCGTGTTCTGAGGGAGTGTGCTTCCGAGTTGGCCCCTGTCCTCGTTCAGCTCTACTCTCTATGCCTTAATACTAATACTTTTCCTCTATGCTGGAAGCGTGCGTTTGTTCAACCGATCCCGAAAAAAGGTAGCCGTTCTGACCCTTCTAACTATCGACCTATAGCTCTCACTTGTGTTCTATCTAAAATTTTTGAAACTCTTCTCAACTCTCATTTCCTGGATCATTTGGAGTCTCATTCTCTTCTCTCTGATCACCAGTATGGCTTTCGTCGCTCGAGGTCAACTGGTGACATACTTTCCTATCTTACTGATCTATGGTCTTCTGCCCTTAGGGACTTTCGGGGAGTCTTGTGTGGTGGCGCTTGACATATCCAAGGCTTTCGACCGGGTATGGCATGCGTCTCACTGCTCTCTAAGCTCCCTTCCTTTGGGTTTCCTCCTTCTCTTTGCTTACTCTTGTCTAGTTTTCTCTCAGATCGTTCCATTTCGGCAGTTGTAGATGGAGCGACCTCTTCCTCCTTTTCTGTCAACTGTGGTGTTCCTCAGGGTTCTGTTTTATCTCCAACCTTATTCTTACTTTTCATTAACGATCTTCTCAACTGCACTTCTAACTCTGTTCACTCTTATGCTGATGATTCAACTCTACATTCTTCTACTCATTTCAAATCTGCTCCCTCTTTTGCTTCTAGACTCGCCTCTTGTCTTCAACTTTCCGATTCTATTCTTGCCGATCTGGATGGAATTTCCCGGTGGGGTCATAGCAACCTTGTGAAATTCAACTCTTTAAAAACTCAACTTCTTCACATCTCCCTCTCAAAAACACCTCCTAACTTTCCTATCCTCTTCGATGGCTCTCCCGTCTCACCTGTAAATAACATTAACATTCTTGGTCTAAACATAAACAACAAATTGTCTTGGAAACCACATATCACAATGGTTGCTAAAGCTGCCTCTAAGAAGCTGGGAGTTCTGTTCAGGTTGCGAGAATTTTTTTCTCCTGAGCAGTTACTCCAGAATATATAAGGGTCTTATTCGCCCTTGTATGGAGTACTGTTCTCACATTTGGGGGGGCTCTGGCTCCTCCTCTCTTCTGGATAGGGTTGAGTCAAAAGCTAAGAGATTAATAAACTGCCCCCTACTTTCAAACTCTCTTGACCCTCTGTCTCTGCGACGTGACGTTGGCGCGCTATCTCTTTTCTACAGGTACTACAATGGCAGGTGCTCGAGGGAATTGGCCTCTCGCATTCCTCCACCGTTGCGTCGTCCTCGTTGCACAAGGAGTGCCCTGCTTTCGCACCAATTTTGTGTGGACGTAGGGAATCCCAGGCTAGCCCGTTGTGGTACCTCCTTCTTTCCAGCCACCTCTATTCTGTGGAATTCTCTACCATCTTCTATTTTTCCAACTGTATTTAATCTTCCACTCTTCAAGTCTTCCGTCTGCGCCCACCTGAGGGCTGTGCGTTAGGTGTGTGTGTTTGTATGAGTTTTGTCCTTGTGTGTGTGCCCCCTCCTTGAAAAGGGCTCTGCCCGTGAGTGGTGGCGTTTTGTTAAAAAAAAAAAAAAAAAAAAAAAAAAAAATTAACACATGTAATGCTTAATCTCATCTTTTAACTCAGTGAACAATAATGGAAAAGTAATTACGTAAACTATAACTTATTTTACAATTTATGTAACAAACACAAAACTAAGAATACAAATATTCTTCTTTTATTATATATGTAACAAACACTAGACTAAGAATACAAATATTTTTCTTTTATTAAATTTGTAACAAACACTTAACTAAAAATGTAAATATTCTACTTTTACTATGTATGTAACAAGCACTAGACTAGGAATAAAAATATTCTTCTTTTACTATATATGTAACAAACATTAGAGAAAGAATACAAATATTCTCTTTTTACTTTATGTGTAACAAACACTAGACTAGGAATGCAAATATTTTTATTTTACTATACATTTAACAAACACTAAATTATGAATACAGATATTCTTCTTTTACAATAAATGTAACAAACATTAGACTAAGATTACAAATATTCTTCTTTTACTTTATGTGTAACAAACACAAGACAGTGAATACAAATATTTTAATTTTAGTATATATGCAACAAACCCTAAATTTGAATGCAAATATTCTTCTTTTACTATACAGTAACAAGTATTAGATTATGAATACAATTATTATTCTTTTACTAAATATGTAACAATCACTAGAGTAAGAATACAAATATTCTTCTTTTGCTATATATATATATATATATATATATATATATATATATATATATATATATATATATATATATATATATATATATATATATATATATATAACAAACACTAAATTAAGAATGCAAATACTCTACTTTACTTTAATTGTAACAAACAGTAGACTAAGAATAAAAATATTCTTCTTTTACTATATATGTAACAAACATTAGACAATGAATACAAATATTCTTCTTTTACTTTATGTGTAACAAACACTAGACTAGGAATACAAATATTTTTTTTACTATATAATTAACAAGCTTAATTATGAATACAAATATTCTTCTTTTACGTTATGTGTAGCAAAAGCTAAAGTAAGAATACAAATATTTTTATTTTATTATATATGTAATAAACACTAAATTATGAGAGCAAATATTCTTCTTTTACTATATAGTAACAAGCATTAGACTAGGAATACGATTATTAATCTTTTACTATTTATGTAACAAACATTAGAGCAAGAATACAACTATTCTTCTTTTATTATATATGTAACAAACACTAAATTAAGAATGCAAATATTCTACTTTACTATATCTGTAACAAACACTAGACTAAGAATAAAAATATTCTTCTTTTACCTTATGTAACAAGCATTAGACTAAGAATATAAATATTCTTCTTTTACTTTATGTGTAACAAACACTAGACTAGGAATAAATTTTACTATATAGTAACAAACAATAAACTAGAAAAACAAATATTCTTCTTTTACTATATATGTTAAAAAACATTAAAGTAAGAATACAAATATTCTTGTTTTAATATATATGTAACAAACATTAGACTAAAAATAAATATATTCTTCGTTAGCTTTATACGTAACAAAAACTAAACTAAGAATAAAAATATTCTTCTTTTACTATACGTGTAACACACTAGACAAAGAATAAAAATATTTTTTTTAATATATATGTAGCAAATACTAAAGTAAATGTAACAAACATTAAAATAAAAATGCAAATATTCTTCTTTTACTGTATATGTAGCAAACACTAGGCTAAAATACAAATATTCTTCTTTACTATTTATGTACCAAACACTAAAATAAGAATGCAAATATTCTTATTTTACAATATATGTAACAAACACTAGACTAGGAATAAAAATACTTTTTTTAATATATAATATATATATTATATATATATATATATATATAATATATATATATTATATATATATATATATATGTGTGTCTTTTGTATAAAAAATAGGAAAACTAGAATACAAATAATTCTTTTTTAAATATATATGTAAAAATCACTAGACTAAGTATACAAATATTCATTGATTGCTTTAAGGATGACATCATAACATGACTTCAGATATACTCTAAGTCAAAGTTACATGATTTCGGATAGAGATAAGATAGCAAAGTTTCTTAGCCTTATTTTTATCACGAATCCCTTTAATATATATATATATATATATATATATATACTATATATATATATATTACAGGTTGCCACAGGTCAAGGGCGAAGCCCTTTTCAAGGAGGGGTCAGAAATAAAAAATAAAAGATAAACTCATTCACTCTCGACTAACGCAAATCTCTTATGTCTTCGCAGACGAAGGCCTTAAAGAGTAGATGATTAAATACAGGAGGAATAACAGATGTATGGTAGAGAGTTCCACAGAACAGAAGTGACTGAAAAGAAGGAACTACCATAAAAAACAAGCCTGGGGTTTACCATATTCACACAATATTCATGCGAAAGCATGGCTCGCCTCCCCTTGGGCTACGAGGGCGACGCAATGGTAGTGGAATGCGAGAAGTCAATTCTCTCAAGCACCTGCCATTGTAGTACCTATAGAAAAGAGATAATGCACCAACGTTACGACGTCGCAGAGGATCATGTGAGTTTGAAAGGAGCGGACAATTTATTAATCACTTAGCCTTAGACTCAACCCTATCCAAAAGAGAGGCTGTACCGGAACCCCCCCTCCCAAATGTGAGATCAGTACTCCATAAAATGGTGAATAAAACCCTTATATAATTGAAGCAACTGTTCCGAAGAAAAAATTCTCGCAATCTGAACAGTGTCCCCAACTTCTTTAAAGCCGCCTCGGCAACATTGTGATATGAGGTTGACAAGAAAGTTTATTTGTTTACGTTTAGACCAAGAATGTTAATAATGTTTATAGGTAAAACAGGAGAGCCGTCGAAGGAGGTAGGAAAGTTGGGAGGTGTTTTCGATAGGGAGATGGGAAAAAGTTGAGCTTTTAAAGAGTTGAATTTCACAAGGTTGAGGCCACCCTAACGGGATATCTCGTCCAGATCTGCAAGAATGATGTCGGAAAGTTAAAGACGAGAAGCAATTCTAGAAGTAAAGGAAGAAACAGATTTGAAGTGAGTTTAAGAATGGAGAATTGAGTCATTGGCATAAGAATGAACAGAATTAGAAGTAGAGCTGAGAAGATCGTTAATGAAAAGTAAGAATAAAGTTGGTGAAAGAACAGAACCCTGAGGAACACCGCAAGTTACAGAATAGGAGGAAAAGGTTGCTCCATCGACATGTGCTGAAATAAACGATCCGAGAGAAAATTAGACATAATTAAGCAAAGAGAAGGAGGAAACCCAAAGGAAGGGAGCTTGTGGAGTAGTTACGCATGCCACACCCGGTCAAAAGCCTTGGAAATGTCAAGCACCACCAGACAAGACTTAATATAATCATTAAGGGCATTAGACCATAAATCAATAAGATAAGAAAGTATGTCGCCAGTAGACCTCGAACATTTTCCAAGTTATAACTCAAGATATTAAAACGAAAATGTGCAGTAATTATCTACTTAATATTTATTTATTTTTCCCTCATAATTACTTTCAACGATACATTCTATATATATTACCTTTAAAAGGTCATAATACTTTTTCCGAGCCATTGCAGACCTCGTCTGAAGATATCACTATAAACCTGATATCATTATATGCTGAAATTGAACATTCACAGGTTCAATGCGTCCTTTAATGAGAGAGAGAGGAAGAGAAAGAGAAAGAGGAAGAGAGAGAGAGAAAGAGAGAGAGAGAGAGAGATAATTTAAAACTGAAGCACGGAGCTGACATGTCTCTTATATTATTGAAGCTCTCTAGAATCTATAGACTCTGGAGCATAATCCTCAATTTCGTGAGCTTAATTGTTACTAATATGCATTATATAAATATATATATATATATATATATATATATATATATATATATATATATATATATATATATATATATATATATATATATATAATATATATATATATAATATATATATATATATATATATATATATATATATATATAATATATATATATATATATATATATATATATATATATATGTGTGTGTGTGTGTGTGTGTGCGTGTATGTGTACACGTTGAGTGTAGACCTCTTAAACTGAATAAGTCCTTTACCAACTTTTGACCAGAAATATGTTGTATGTAAAAAGATTAATAAACTGTCCCCTACTTTCAAACTCTCTTGACCCCTATCTCTGCGACGTGACGTTGGCGCGCTATCTCTTTTCTACAGGTACTATTATGGCAGGTGCTCGAGGGAATTGGCCTCTCGCATTCCTCCACCGTTGCGTCGTCCTCGTTGCACAAGGGGTGAACTACTTTCGCACCAATTTTGTGTGGACGTACGAAATCCCAGGCTAGCCCGTTGTGGTACCTCCTTCTTTCCAGCCACCTCTATTCTGTGGAATTCTCTACCATCTTCTATTTTTCCTTCTGTATTTAATCTTCCACTCTTCAAGGCTTCCGTCTGCGTCCACCTGAGGGCTGTGCGTTAGGTGTGTGCGTTTGTATGAGTTTTGTCCCTATGTGTGTGCCCCCTCCTTGAAAAGGGCTCTGCCCGTGAGTGGTGGCGTTCTGTAAAAAAAAAAAAAAAAAAAAAATTTGAGCAATTTAATACATGACCTAATTTAAGTTTACCCGTTTAGTTAATAATTCAAAATTTGAGAGAAAAAATAAGCAAAAAATAAGCTAATATTTATTCGATAATTCGAATCCTGAATTATTATAATTAAATATATATATATATATATATATATATATATATATATATATATATATATATATATATATATATATATATATATATATATATATATATATATATATATATATATATATATATATATATATATATATATATATATATATATATATATATATATATATATATATATATATATATATATATATATATATATATATATATATATATATATATATATATATATATATATATATATATATATATATATAATATATATATAATATATTTTTAAATATATAATAATACAAAAAGAGAATAAGAGAGAGAGAGAGAGAAGAGAGAGAGAGAGAGAGAGAGAGAGAGAGAGAGAGAGAGAGAGAGAGAGAGAGAGAGAGAGAGAGAGAGAGAGAGAGAGAGAGAGAGAGAGAGAGAGAGAGAGAAGAGAGAGAGAGAGAGAGAGAGAGAGAGAGAGAGAGGGAGAGAGAGATAGAAGGAGAGAGAGAGAGAGAGAGAGAGAGAGTCAGACAAACAGACCAACCATCAAAGGATAAAGATGACATCTGGCCAGTAATCTTTAAGACGTTGTGAAATTATTATATTTGACAACCGAGTCAAATCTGGAACTCATTTTTTTTCCATTTGTTTTGGTTTAGAATTCATTTAGACTCTCTAGGACAAGACTACTTTACTTCAGATAGACTTTCAAGACAAGACCACTTCACTTCAGATAGACTTTGTAAGACAAGACTACTTTACTTCAGATAGACTTTCAAGACAAGACCACTTCACTTCAGATAGACTTTGTAAGACAAGACTACTTTCCTTCAGATAGACTTAAGACATGACAAGATAACTCCAGATGGGCTCTCTAAGACAAGACTCCTTTACTTCAAATAAACTCTGTCGTATATAAGTCATATGACTACTTTATTTCAAAAAGACTTTCTAAGACAAGGCTACTTTTTCTGATTTATTCTCTAAGACATAGCAAGATGACTTCAAATAAGCTCTCTAAGTAAGACAAGACAACCTGATTTCAGATAGACTCTAGGACAAAACTACTTGACTTCAGATAGGCTTTCTTAGACGAGATTACTTTACTTTAGATAAACTCTCAAGACAAGAAAAGATGATTTCAGATAGACTCTCTAAGATATGACTCCTTCAAATAGACTCTCTGAGGCAAGATAGCACGATTTCAGATAGATTCTAGGACAATATTGTTAGATTTTAGATAGACTCTCCTAGAGAAACAACTTGACTTCAAGTAGAATCTCTAAGTTACCTTAAGAAGTTTATCTGAAGTAAAGTAAGTATTCTTTTCTTAAGATAGGCTTTTTAAAATAAGACTACTTCAGATAGACTCTATATGACAGGATAACTTGTCTTCAGGTAGACTTATAAGATAAAAAGACATAATATTCTTGCAGTCGAAGGAAAATATTAGGCAATATTCGAGTTCCTTGAGAAAATTAAACTATCATTATAAATTATTATCTGTCGTGATAATATAAGATCTTGAAGGTTCACATACTAACCTTTGCTTCTTATCGAGATGAGATATTTCTCTAGAGTAGCTCCTCCCCTTTATTGAAAAGGGAGGAGCTTCTGAGGAGGCTCCTCCCATGAATCGGATTCGTTATCATATACACTAAGCAAACACGAAACTTTCATTTCATATTTTCAACATTCACTTTAAATTTTATCAACATGACATTCATGAGCAATATAATTTATATTATTATATGGTCGGTTTGCTAGACCTGTGGCAATAAAAAATTATACGATATCTAAAATAGACTGCTTGAAACTCGGTCATTTGGAAATAATGATTTATT
>SEYY01021153.1:90000-92500 GCA_009176605.1 Armadillidium nasatum
AAGCAAATACGATAATTTTAGAAATTTGTCACGAAAACAAAAAAAGAGTAAATATAGTTAAATTTTTAAAGCGAAGTAATTTTAACCCCACAAACTAACCTTTAACCCGAGAAAGATATTACCAACACTCTCCTCGTTTCCATTATTTGTTCGAACGTTTGTTAACGGGTATATATTTGAATATAATTGAGACTCAATGTGATTGAAATTTCTTCATGTTGGAACTAAATTTTACTACTTCTACTACTACTACTACTACCACTAATAATAATAATAATAATAATAATAATAATAATAATAATAATAATAATAATAATAATCATAATTTGTTGTATTATTATTTTGGTTGCTATTATTGTTTTTATTATTAATATTTGTTTCATTATTATTATTATTATTATTATTATTATTATTATTATTATTATTATTATTATTATTATTATTATTTTTATTTTAATCGTTACCATTGGTATTTGTATTACTATCATTATTGTTATTAATATTGTTATTATTATTAATGTTATTACTATTATTATCATATAAGCTACTTTGTTTCACAACTAGCCTTAATATGTGAATTAGATCTAAAATTAAGATTATACTTTAATATCGGTGTTGCACATCCGAAAATATTATTATTATTATTATAATTATTATTATTATTATTATTATTATTATTATTATTATTATTATTATTATTATTTTTAGTATCATTATTCTTATAATTATCATTTTTATTTTCATAATTAATATCATAAAATTATTATTATTTATTACTATTTTGATTATTCTTATTATTATTATTGTTATTATTATTATTATTATTATTATTATTATTATTATTATTATTATTATTATTATTTTATAATCATTGACAATATTATTATCACTATATTATTAGTGTTATTCTCATTATTCCTATTATTATTTTTATTACTGCTTCTCTCAATTATGTTATTATTATTATTATTATTATTATTATTATTATTATTATTATTATTATTATTATTATTATTATTATAATAATAATTATTATTATTATTAACATTATTATATTATTGTCATTATTCTTATTATTTTTATTATTATTTTTACTGGTTTTGCTATTAGTATTATTATAATTATTATCATTATTATAATTATACCATAATATTATTTAATCTTTAGAATGATAAAGGAAACATTGGCTAATAAAAAGCCTATTTATAAATAAATAAAATAAACAAAAGTTAAATAAAAGAAATTTCGGTTATTTAAATAAATATTTAAATAATTGTTCATTAAAAAGATAATAAATCCAAACATAGTTTTTGAAAGGAAATAATGAAAAAGAATTAATAAACTTTCTATAAAAAAATATAAAAAAATTCTTTTAAATTCCATTAAAACAAATGAATTAAATAAATTCTAAAACAAAAAAAAATCCTGAATTAAAAAAGTGTGTGAAAACAAACTTTTATAAAAAGAAAAACAAAAGCAAAAAAGTTTGAAAACAAGTTTGAAACAAGTTTTGTTTAAATTGAATTTTCAATGAAAGAGACGCCATTGTGGAAAGTTGGTTTGCAAGGACGAAAACCGTTAAAATGTCTTTGTTAGATATGCTGCAATTATAAAAGGATTTCAAAAGGAAATAAATAAGAAATTCGATACTCAAACTGAATATATTTAAGAGACAATTGACGTTTATGTGTTCGTATTCGTGTGATCTTCTGTGTGTGTGTGTGTGTGTGTGTGTGTGTGTGTGTGTGTGTGTCTGTGTGTGTGTCTGTGTGTGTTTACAAGGGAAAATTAAAATCTATTTTATTTTTTGTTAGGTTCCAAATAGCTTATTAAAATGGTTATTAAAAGAATTAATACAAAATGTAAATTTAAATTCCAATTTAAAACACGACATGCGTTTATGAATTGAAAAAAAAATAAAATAAAAAAAAAATAATAATAATAATAATAATAATTAAAATAATAATGATTGTAATAATGATAATAATCATAATAATAATAATAATAATAATAATAATAATAATAATAATAATAATAATAATAATAATAATAATAATAATAATAATAATAATAATAATAATAATAATAATAATAATGAAAATAATAAAAATAAAAATCATAATAGTAATAATAATAGGTATAATAATAATAATAATAATAATAATAATAATAATAATAATAATAATAATAATAATAATAATAATAATAATAATAATAATAATAACGTTAATAATAGTAAATGTTTTCTTACATTTTAAAATACAAAATTGTAAAATGAAAAAATACATTTATTTTCTCTCCCTCTAAAATATTTTACTCCATAATTTTTTTCCATATAAAACACTTAAAATTTCTGCAATTATAATCAGTAATAAATGCTCAAAATGTCAGCCATATTGAAACTATACCTATAAATGTTTTATTTTTGGTGAAGCGCATTTTTAACGATAATCAATACTTTTTAACCCTATATTTTAACATGATTTCCGAGTATATATAT
>SEYY01021153.1:97500-100000 GCA_009176605.1 Armadillidium nasatum
GCCCTATTCGAGGAGAGGAACTTTTCTCGTTAGAATACACCTAGAATCTGCAAGTGGGATCGAGCTGATGCCTACAAGCACGTGAGTCAATCACTCTACCGTTTGAGCCACGGCAGACCTTTTTCTCCCTTGGTACGTGAGGAAAAACAATTAAAGACATATATATATAGTATATATATATTATATATATATATATATATATATATATATATATATATATATATATATATATATATATATATATATATATATATATATATATATATATATATATATATATATATATATATATATATATATATATATATATATATATATATATATATATATATATATATATATATATATATATATATATATATATATAATATATGAGATTAAAATGGATTATCAATTGAAAACAAGTAATTTCATTATAATAATTTTAAATGCGTTTTTATTTTAATATTATTTATTTATCTTTTATTTTTATTATTTTAACAGTACTGATCATTGGAAAATAGTTTGTCTTCATTTTACAATAACAGTACTTAATCTACAAAAAGAGATTTTCAATTATGGGATTAAGAGTTGCGAAATGAAACAACAATGCTGTAAAATAGTACGTCAATTTAAGCTTCTATCACTGGATTAAATAATAAAAGTTTGCAGGAATTTAATATATTTTTATTTATTTACGTTATTATTATGAAATATGGTTATTTAATATATATATATATATATATATATATATATATATATATATATATAATATATATATATATATATATATATATATATATATATATATATATATAATAACACACCAAATAAAACAATAAAAATAATAAAAAGTTAAAATTAAGGGAAATTAACTAAGTGCTAAAACCATAAATAGAAGAAATAGGGATAAAAATTTAAAACGCACTATATTTCGGGGATCGAACTACCTCCCTCTTCCGATGCTATCAGGTTAAAAGAAAAGTCTTAACTTTTCTTTTAACCTGATCGCATCGGAAGAGGGGGGTTTACAACAGCTGCTATAGAAAGGCTGGAAAGAAAATCAGAGAGTAGGTCACAGAGAGGATTAGTATAAATTCCGAAAGTGGAAAGCTTGGAAATCAAAACTTTGTGTCAAACCCTATCGAAAAATTTCGATTCGTCCAGAGCGACAGCAAAAAATTCACCAAAGTGCCGAAGAGCGGAGGGCCAAGAGTCAGAGAGAAGGGAAAGAAGATCACCAGTAGAGCGTTTTTTACGAAAGCCAAATTGTCGAAAAGAGATAAGATTGGAAGAATTGAGATGTTTCCAAATCTTCCTGTTAAGAATAATATCAAAAACTATAGAAAGAATGGAGGTTAAAGAAATGGAACGGTAGTTAGAGTGATGAGAGATGTTCCTCTTCTTCGGTAAAGGTTGAATGATCGCACCTTACCAGCAAGAAGTGAAAGTTGAAGTAAGGAGACAATGAAGAAATAGTTTACCAAGGCAGGGTGCAAGCTCGGGAGCACAAGTTTTGAGAACTACATAAGAGATACCATCAGGACCGTAAGCCTTCTTAGTGTTGAGCTCAGTGAGAGCAAAAATTACATCTTTAGAAGTAATTCTAATTTTAGGCATAAATGAGTTGGAGGGTTTTGAAGGAGTAGGAAACAACTTTGGAATCGTCTAAGGTTGAATTAAAGGCAAAAGTTTGCAGTTAAGAACAAGAGATGATGTCTAAGAAAAGAGAGATAGTGTTCGAAAAAGTAGAAATTAGACAAGAGAGCACGAATATTGCAGAAATTAATGAAATAAGAAGATCGTGCAGCAGGGCAATACAATATCAAGGTCTTGGTGGCGCACCAAACCAATCACCAAAGGCCAAAAAGTCCCAAGTGGTGATGGAGGAAGGGATAGATGAGGGGCATTGCTTTAATGTCACCTCACCAAGAACTTCAGAGGCATCTTTTTGTTTCTCCATTTCGTTTTCAGTTAAAGGTTATGCACCAGTAAGACCTTATAAATTTGTGGGAACATGTGAAGGGAGGGAAAGGAGGGGGGTGAAGTAGTGGGAGCATAGACACTCCGATATGATAAGAGAGTACATTAGTGACCCACTGAAAAAGTGTAACGCTGAAAGGAACGAATCAAAAGGTTAAGCCCATTGGGTGGTACTTTCATCGCTTCGGAATGGCGTTACGAATCTCCCCTATATATATATATATATATATATATATATATATATATATATATATATATATATATATATATATATATATATATAATTATATATATATATATATATGGACTCCTTATGAGCAGTTATTCACATCTCTCAAACAACTTACTTTTAAATTAATAACTTTGCCCACTTTTTGTCAATAAAGATAAAACTTTATTGGCATGAAATGCAGTAAAACTAACGTGGATAGGTCAATATTTGTATTTTAATACTTCTTTATCTATCTTCCCTTTCTATATATTAATTTACCTATCTACCTATCTCAATTCTTTTAATATCGTTGTATCTCTACCTCAT
>SEYY01021154.1:0-37500 GCA_009176605.1 Armadillidium nasatum
TCTGTTCATACTGTGACAATTTTTTTCTTCTTCGTAGTTACTCCAATTATACAAGGGCCTCATCCGCCCTTGTATGGAGTACTGCTCTCATATCTGGGGTGGCTCAGGTTTCACCTATCTTTTGGATATGGTTGAGTCCAAGGCTAAAAGACAACTGTTCCACTCTTTCTAATTCAATTGACTCTTTATCTTTGGGATGAGAAGCTGGTGCCTTGTCTCTTCTATAGGTACTACAGTGGCAAATGCTCAAGGGAACTACTCACCCATATACCTTCACCTTTACGGCATCCTAGTAGCACAAGGGTGCATCGTCTGCGCATAAATTTTGCTTGGACATAGGCAACTCTAGGCTTGTCCTCAGTGGTGCCTCCTCTGTTTTGTGGAACTCTCTCCCATCTTCTGTGTTTCCTGCTGAATTTAATCTCAATTTCTTTTAAGCCCACGTCTGTGATCACCTAAGAAATTTGCATTAGGTGGGACCAGCAGGGAGGCGTTTTTATTTTTATTTTTTTTACTTTTACTTCTAACACCCCATCCTTGAATAGGGCTTTGCCCGTGAGTGGTGGTGATATGTAAAAAAAAAATAAATAAATATAAAGACTCCAATTAACTTTTAATTCTGAGCTCGTACCTGACTGTCATCTAATCCGGAAATTTGATCAACATGATAACCACTCTCGGTATTTTCTTCCTTAATATACAAAGGATCAATTTTCAATTCAATCTCCTCTTTCACATCCACGCTTGGGTAAAACAGGTTTTCCTGCTGCAAAGATAAGATTTTTAAAATTAATTATAATAAATAATAATAATAAAATAATAATAATAATTTTTCATACCTGGATTCCTTCCAACACTGAAACTTGTTCAAATCTTTGAACATCATTTATAAAATCTTCGTTATTTTCAATGAGTTCATCCTTAATTTCAACTTCGCTTTTAATATCCATTATAAACACCAAATTTGATTCTTCGTAAAAAAAATAAAAATCTCAGAATGACAAATACTTTTCTGTTTGATAAAACAAATAAAATTAAAATTTTTAAATTGATCTTTATTTGAGGATTCTTGATCATTCTAAATAATGCTGAAGAACTTTGTTATATAATACCATAGGAAAAGAAACTACAGTACGTGGATTCAAAATAAACTATATCATACCAGATCCTAACCAAAAAGAAATCATGCCACCTTTATCTAAAAAATACTCTTTCAGTAATAGGGTTGCTAATTTTTGGAATGGCTTGCCACAGATTGTTAACTGTGATTCTTTTGCAAGATTTAAGAAGGTGCTAGGTAGATATATAGATAGATACTTTATTTGACTAGGCCAAATTTTTAAACTACCTTGTGACTAATCCAATGAATTTTAGACCAGCTTATGGCTAAGAATAACTAGCAGTTTTGTAGTGGGTGTTGGTTCACTGCATGTGTAATTAGTTGTATAATGTCATTAGTTAGGTTTACTAAATATATATGTGGGGGCTTTTTATCTAACTTTGCAAGAATGAACAGATAACTAGGGATAGGATAGACCTAGTCTTTGTTGCATGTATTAGTATTACCATTAATTATTTGTTTTGACTGGGACACTCTCAATAGGCCTCTGGGACTTCTTACTGTCTTTATTTTTCTAATGTCCTAAAAAACCTCCTTGTATAGGCTGTAAGCTTTTATACCATAATGAGGTAAATCATAACAAATTAACTAGTGTTACTTAAGATTATTTTCTCAAATCCAGACTACAAGTCTTAGATTTTATTTTCCTATCATGACCTCATTTTCATTTTATGAGCTAGAAAGAACTTATTATCCTAAAATTTATTGAGATAAATTTTTATTAACCTATGGTAAATCATATCCCATCAAAGTAACCAAGGTTAAAGCTATTTCTGTACTTTGTTTTTAAATTTATGAGCAAAAATGGAAAATCCTTGTTTGCAAATAATTTTCATCAAGACTGACAGATCTGCCTTGCTCTAAACTTCAATGCATTGGAGAGAAGTTCAAGAAATGTGTCAGGCTCTTCTGTCACATCAGAATTTCATAGTAATTCAGATTCGCAACTCAATTCATAGGGCTATTTAATTATTGAGAAAACCTTTATCTGAGACTGGGGAAGTTGCTCTATATCTAAATTCCTGATACAATAAAGTAAGGTCTTCACAAACAATATTTCAAATATATTTTGGAAACTTCGATTTAAATACTGAAACCTTTATTTTTTTTCCAAAAAATGCCAATATTTTTCCCATATAATATTTTATTCAATGCATTCAGATACCAATATATGAGGTGTACAGCTCCTGAAAAGTTTGTGAACTTATCTATTAAAACATGTTTTAAATCAACCAAAATATTTTTAAATTCATTTTTGAGAGACCATCCTTGATTCAAATCACTTTTACATGAAACAATGAACATCAGTGTGAAAAAAAACATATCCAAATTTTCAGCTTCTCCGTCCTCGTGTAATTCATGAAAGTGGCAAATAATACTGACAATTTGATAACATCATGAAAGATGGCATCATAGGAACATAGGAAAATAGAGACAGTTAGAAGCAACAAGGGCCTATTGAGACTGTCCCAGTCCAAACAAATAATAACAAAAACAATACTAATACATGCACAAAAGACTAGGTCTATCCCATCCCTAGTTATCAGTTCATTCATGCAAAGATAAAAGTAAAACTAAGCCCAATTATACATGCAATATTCAATGAACCATCACCCACTACAAAAAAACTGCCATTAGGCTTAGTCATAGGTTGATCTATTGATCTAAAGATTAAAGGTTATTAAACATTTAAACTTTAATTCCTATAATCTTTATCTTAAATAATTGCTCTTTAATTAAAATAAATTTTTATTTATAATATAGTCAGAATAAGTTTTAAAAAATTTCTCACAAGTTATAAAAAATCATTTAAGGTATTTAGATTTCTTAGCACTTAATTATGCAACATACATATAAAAACAAATTTATTCAGAATCATATATATATATACCGTATATATATATATATATATATATATATATATATATATATATATATATATATATATATATATATATATATATATATATATATATATATATATATATATATATATATATATATATATATATATATCTTAAAATAGTGTTAAAAATTACACACTTTATATATTTATTTAGCTTTTAATTTTTATCCCTAGGTATTATATTTGATTTTAGAAAACATTTATTATTTCACGTTTATTATTTAGAACTTTTTCACTCTATGTTTTTAACCTAGCTTTCGCAGGATTTTTTCTTCCCGCCTTTTCAGGGAAACAACACCTCTTGTTAAACAACCCTGAAGAGGCGGGAGGAAAAAATCCCGCAAAAGCTAGATTAAAAACATAGTGAAAAAGTTCTAAAAAATAAACATGAAATGATAAATGTTTTCTAAAATCAAATGTAATACCTTGGGATAAAAATTAAAAGCTAAATATATATATATATATATATATTATATATATATATATATATATATTATATATATATATATATATATATATATATATAATATATATATATATATATATATATATATAATATATAATATATATATATAATATATATATATATATATATATATATATATATATATATATATATATATATATATATATATATTATCTATATATACATATATATATTTTTTTGAAAGGATTAATAGTTATTGGCACTTAAATAGTACCATTAACACAGCACATTATGATCCTCACAAGTTGCAAATCATTAAGAAACTTTTTTTTTTTTTTTTTTTTTTTGTTGAGTGGGGGTCTCACCTACGTGGCCATATGCTGTCCCTCCAGGCAGACAAAATACTGCCCTTCAAGCCATTACAAGCTCAAAGTGTCTACACGCTATGAGCTCGTGATGCTTTCCATTAAGGAACTGAAACCCAATGATCACGTAATTCTATGAACAAATAATTGTAAAGATAAATAAGGGCAATGAGATTGTTGTTCGACTAAACCCATTTCAACCACCTTAAAAGGTTTGTTAGGAAACAAAATTTATCATATTGGGTAGTGATGGGACGATTATTAATTTTTTGATGATGACGAAGAAATTGAAGTATATTTTATAAATTGAAGTATATTTCAATAAATTTAATAATTTTATAATAAGAGTTAAGGTTGAATTTTAATATATACTATAATTCAGGATGTCCCACTTGCTCTAGGCCCCAAATATGCACTTATGGATATGAAAGTAGTAGTCAAAAGTTACTAAAATTTACCACAAACAAACTTTGGTGTATGAAAATCATGGTAACATCACAAGTGTTGGAACTTGGAAGTGATTGTCATCAGCCTCAAGGCATGTCTGCACATGTTTTTCCATGTTACAGAATGTTGCCACCAACATATAGTTAGTCACAACGTCAAATGCTCTCCAAATATTTCTTTTCAATTGCATTAGAGTATGTGGTTTGTTACAAAAAACTTTTCCTTTCAGCAAAACCCCATAGGAAGAAATTCAGCAGGGTAAGGTCAGGCGAACTTGGTGACTAAATTTTGTACATGTTAACATTGAATGTACAGCAAATGATAACATGTTAAAAATAGCCAGTACGCAGTTCCTTGTCATCCAAATGATTTACGAACTTATTATAAGCCCTGTGATTAACTTATGACCAATACTTTGATATCTATAAGGTTCTAACTATGGGGCTGAGAGCAAGTGAGATACCTTGTAGTTTTTTCCGAACTGATTTTAAAAATTTTAATGAGAACATGGACAGACATGCAAAATTCTAGTATTTTAAATTTTGAGCTCTTAAATTGTAGTGCAAAAAAAAATCTTTTTTTTCTTCCAATTTCTGGGGTAATTCAATGTAAACTTGGAGTGTATATTTGGCGCTACTACTAAACAGCCTTTAACATGAACAATAGAAGAAGGTGGAGCAATGATATATTTATAAGCCAATAAATATATAAATTAATCAGCAAACAATTGGCAGAAAATTAATGATTGAGAAAAATATGCCAATGATGATTAATCATCACATCACTATTACTGGCCAAACAAAAATTCTACTCAGATACACTAGTGTCCTTTACACAACTGAGTTACTTAACAGGCCCTTTTTTATAAGGATGGGGATGGCTTTGCAACTACAGTCATGTCAGTTTGGTACTTTACCATTCTGGAAACCATGCTGTGCAAAAACTACATACAACCGGATTCAACAAAATGTACAAATACCACATGTGGCATGAATATTGATGATATCTGCACACTAAACTATGTGGCAACCAAATAATTTTGAAAAAATGACAATCTATGGCTTCCTAGATCTGATTTATCAGTATGATATTTCTTCTTGTAAGGCCACCTTAAAAGCACAGTATTTTTCATTCAACCTACTATGTCATTAGAACTAAAAGCCACAATCCAAAAGAAATTTCCAAAATTTCTGTAGAAATGTTACATCACACACCATGCAAATTTCACTGAGACTACTGTACTGTCTGCTGGGAGGCGAGGCACACCTGAAAGATGTGATCTTCAAGAATTAAATATTTTGTTAATGTATAAATGGCATGTCTTTTACCATTTAAATATCATTAAAAAATTTATTTAAAATTTTTACAAAACAATTTAATATATTAAATTCCCATTTTCCCTGAATTAATCTTTTAATATATATATATATATATATATATATATATATATATATATATATATATATATATATATATATATTATATATTATATATATATATATATATATATATATATATATATATATATATATATATATAGGCCTGGCCGGAGCGGGAAATGTGAGCGATTTCTCCTTGCGCATAGCTCCGAATGACTCAGTCATTAAACGAGTACATCAGTGGAGTGCTCTTGCCACTGATGGGAATAATCTCCGGCATCCGCGATAGGCCTGGCCCAGCCAGCGGTATCAGCCGTGGGCCCTTAAAACCCAGGGATCTTCCTCGAAAGATCCCACTGACAGGACTTAGTCCTACCTGGGGGAAGGTGATTATTTTATATATATATATATATATATATATATATATATATATATATATATATATATATATATATATATATATATATATATATATATATATATATATATATATATATATATATATATATGAACCAAATGGGGCTGGAATTTTGACAGGGCTGGGACCTGGGCTCTGGCCAGGTTTGCTTAAAATTTGTAAAGAGGTCAAAAGCAATGAAATTTTTGGTTAAGAAAATTAGATTTAATTATAAGGAAGGAGTAGAATAGTTAACATCCACTTAAATTAATGATTTTATGCAATTTCTCTCAAAAATTCAAAAAATTACAGATTTTGTAAAACAAAAGTTTTAATAAAACTACAAAAAATTTTGAATTTTTTTTTTTTCTGATTCACAATAGTGATTCAACAGGTTTACTTAGATACAACCCTAAGTTAAAGTTTGAAAAAAATGTAAGATATAAAATTATCAAAATAACCTGTATTTATACATTGTTGTTTTATAGTTAGTTGTGTGTCAAACTTATATCATTTAACTACATTATTTCAAAATCATTATTTTGTTTATACTTTCAGTCAATATGGTTAAAAGATCAGCTTCAGCAGTATGGGAGTACTTTACAATGTTTCAGGATAGTCTTGAAATAGCTAAATGTAACATGTGCAGCCAGGAAATTAGAAGAGGACCTCCTGGTGCCCCAAGTAAAAAATTTTCAACCAAATCTTTATGGGGCATCTAAAATCAAAACACATAGATGAACATTCACTAGCAGAAGAGGAGCTGTCAAAAGAAACAGAAAAGGAAAAAAATATTGAAAAAACAAGAAAATAAATCTTAATTTTCTTTTATTTTGTTTGATTTAATCCACCATTAAAAAGTATAATTTGCAATTTTAATAATCCTGGCAGGTAAACCCCGATTTTCTCTTATTAGTCAGGGCCGGGGCCAGGGTTAGCCAGGGCCGGGGCCAGGGTTAGCCAGGCCCCAGTCAGTCCATATATATATATATATATATATATATATATATATATATATATATATATATATATATATATATATATATATATATATACTAGTTTAGGCATGAGTTAACATTAAGTGACAGAGACAGATGAGTATTATGGATTATTATGAAGAAAAATTTAAACAGCTGCAAAAAGTTACTTCTTAGTTGAATACCAGTCTTGCAAATCCTGTTGAGCACAAAAACTGTGAGGAGGGAACTCAATCTGAATATTCGTGTGTGTTGCAATAGCTAAACTTTTTGTAAACATGTCAGAAAGTGACTGTTGACTAATGATGATAGTTCTTCCCAACCTCCATAAATGAGAAATGTTCTAGCACAAGTACGTTTCCCAAAAAAATTTTTTTTTCATATAAACCAGTAGTCATTAACATGTAAAATTATACTACTAAGATTCATTCCTAATTTCTGAAAAAATTATAAACAATATACTGTATAGTAAAATGCTCAAGAATTTAATTACAGCAAATAGTGAACAAAAAATATTTAAAATAATTTTTAAAAATTGTAAACCTTTTTTAATTCTTTATTCTCAAGTGTAAAAATTAATTCCAGTTGTTGTATTTCACAAACTTTGAAAGCTTTACAATTTTTGTTGACCAATTAACATGTCAGGATGAAAGATAATTCCTGTGAAGCAAAAGATTCCTTTTAAAGGACTGGAAGATGCTGGAAGTCATAATATTTCTGTGAAAGCTTTGCAAGTGTTGGAGACCTCTCCGTAATTTTTCCAATATATCTGTACATCCCTTTCTTAAGAAATACAAGATTGACAGAAATATTTCTGTATTTCAGTATTTCCTGCATTTAGTATGTGTCTGTTGAGTTTTGAGTCGATTAGGCCATAAAGCTGAACAATTTCCTCTTTGGAAGAGGGTTTCCTCGACTTTTTTTCCCTATTAAATTCTCTTAGTTCTGCCAATAGGAGAGTTAAGAAACCATCGAAAGAAATAAAAAAGTTAGGGGTTTCTGAAAGGGAGATTTATAGTCATTTTAACTAGCGGAATTTCACAAAATTGAAATGACTCTAGTAGGAAATCCTATCCATATCAGTAAGATTAGAATTGGAAAGGTTAAGATGAGAGGCAACTGTCATTTTGCGTCTCTTTTGAGAAATAAGTATCTTAGTTTTTAGAAATTAGAAAGTAAAACTATATAGAAATTGACATTTTCGAAAATACCTTTTACAAACAAATAAGTACTAATTAGCTTAAAATTTAACTTTTTTCACCTAATTTTTAAGATGCTATTTAGGAGGTACCACTTGTTGCCAGTGGTTCACACCTAGAATTTTATGATATTAGAAACCCAAACCAAGTACTAGAACTATTTTCCATTCGTCCACTATACTTTTAGGTCACTTTGAAGAAAAGTTGTTTTCAATAAAGAGAATCTTAGGCCTTGAAGGAGTGTGTCAGAATTTCTTGGAAAAAACTTACACAGGGGGAACACTATAGTAGAGTCGCTAACTAGTCTTGGTCTGTCTGTCAGTAATTATATTCTGTTGATTTGGGAGGTGGAGTATAGGTATACCTTCAAGCATATTATAATTTTCGGAAATTGTTTAGATGAGATTCTCTGGCCAACCAGGATAGTTGGAATGGAGAAAGTTGAGACACCTTGGGTATCCGGATCATTTCAGAGAGATGCTCTTTGAACACTTTATGTGGAGTAATCTAACAAGAAGCGTTACATTTTCAGGGCCACCCTTGCAAGGACGAATACTAGTATTTGTAGGTGTGTGTTTTAATCCACAATGTCCTATCTTAAGCCAGAAGATAGCAGTGGCTAGTCTGCAATCCCATTTTGGATTGAAAGGTGGGGAGACTATTGAGAATAACAAACCCAGACGAGTTTATAAGAATGTGTTGAAATCATGTCTAATAAAAATCGAGCAACTTTTTAGTTTTTGTGTAATATTCTTTACTCTCAAGAAGGAAATCCTCCAAGTTACAGTAAGAGTATGCCAATTTGGCAGCTTTATCTGCAATCTCATTTCCCAGTATTCCTATATGAGAAGGGGTCCATTAGAAATAAATAATGCAGCCCAAGGATGGTGTCAGATTCACAAGGGTCTTGTATATTATAGATAGTATCCTATGATAATATTTGAGATATCTGGTGATGATAAGTGACAATGCAACACAGAAATCAGTAAATAGGAATATTTTCTGAGGCACAAGGAACTGAACACAATCACAAAGCTTTATGGATTGGGAAGAGTTCAACAAAAACTGAGAAAAGACCACCTGAAAGTTTCCAAGACAGCTAGTTAAAAGATGGGAATATAGAATGCAAAGAGATGGATGCAATGTTATGGATCTTTGATTCATCAGTGTATACTGGCATACTTGGAGTTTGGGAGTTCAGCAAATAGTTGTCCTTCTTTCTTATTCAGAAGATGAGATGGTGCCTCATATTCTTCCACTATCTTCCTTAAAATATCATGTTTTCAAGTAAGCTGATTTTTTTTCAACATGTCAGTTGCGTCCACGAAACATTCAACTAATACAGGATCATTTATTTATTCTACTATAAGAGCAGCGAAAATAAAATTATAAAACTATTATTGTCAAATTAAAAAAAAAAAAAAAATCAATGTTACTGAAGTGTTTGCAAATAGGCTGAATTATACTGATGCTAACGAGTATCCATTTTAAATTCGTATAAATTTAAATAAAATTTTCAAATAATTTTAAAAATTACAGTATATTTTAACACCGTAATTAAAATAAATATAAAAAATTGACATAAAACGACACAGAATCTGTTGAATAATTAATGGCAACCACAACAAACAAAAAAAAATATAAAGGTGTATTTACATTTTTTTTTTTAAAGGAATTAAGGTGTGTTCATAGTTTATAATTATTATATGTTCATAGTATATAGATATTGGTATTTGGGATAGTGTATAATTTTCCTGAGACATTCGTAGACATTCACAGAGATTTGGCGAAAAAAATATCGACACCAAAAAAATACGCCTCAAAATTTTCCAAAATAAAAATGTTAAAATTTCCGATAAGTTTGGGCAAGAGGCGAACTATCTAAGACACCTCGTATTGCCGATGCTTTACGCTCATTTGATTCCTATATATTTCCGATCTTAAAAAAATAAATCAATAAAAAAAATAAAAAAAAAATAAAAAAAAATAAAAAAAATTCTATAGATTTTATGAATGATTTAGTGAAAAAGATACAAGAGCATCCCTTGGGGTTCAGATCCTCATAAAAAAAATTTTGACACATAGGATTTTGTAAGCTTGAGAAAATAACTTTGTTAATATTCTAATAGCTACCCTTAAACTTTGCTACCATTTATATATGTCTTGCTTAATCAAAGAAAATCGAGAAAAGAAAATTTTCGTGATAGGTTGGCCTTAAGCCAGAAAAAATTTTATGAAGATAAGAGACAGAAAAGGTTATGTAAATGTTTTTCTTGCCGAAAAGTAGGGCATAAGCAATTTGAATGTAGGAGAGAAATTCAAAAATCAACAGGTTACCAGGAAACATTATCAAAAATATAAAGAAAGGGATGGTGTGTAAATTGTAATTCACAAACTCATGATACTGATTTTTGAAGGAAAAAATAATTCAGCTAAAATTGTAAAGGATGATAGAGATGGAAATCATTCATATGCATTTAGGGGAGGGTCCAATCTTAAAATTTTTTATTATTGTTTGGCCGATTGAACTTAAATTTTTATGGTATATGTATTTTTTTCTCCCAGAAGTTCTAAGTTGATTTATAACGTTTTTCTGACTCTATAACGGTTTGAAAGTTATTTAGACCACAAAGTTCAAAAAAAAAAAAAAAAAAAAAAAAAAAAAAAAAAAAAAAAAAAAAAATTGGTCCAACATGAACTGAAAATTTAACTGAATAATCTTAGCCCCAGTTAGTGGAAACAGACTTTTGATATCACGTCTAGGAAAAAAGATATAAGCACTTGAATTTTTTCTTGAAAAAATAAATTGCAAAAAACTTACCTTACAGAGAAAAAAATTATTTAAAAAAAAAACACTACCTACTAATTTTTTAGTTTTGGATATTGTTTATAGGAGGGACAGGGCTACAACTTTTATTTAGTGTATTATTAAAAGCTATTTGTTTGAAGCGAGATACAGCCTTTCAAACTTTGGGAGTTTTTGAAATTTTGTAAAAAATAGACCTTTTTTGAGAGGCTACATTTCGAAACCAACGAATCGCATCGAATAAAGTATAGAGAGGTATTTGTAGCCCCATCCATCATCTATATATCCACTAAAATAAGAAATATAATAGTTGTAGTTTTTTTTTTTTTTTTTTTTTTTTTTTTTTTTTTTTTTTTTTTTTTTAAGAAAGGTTTTAAGAAAGGTTTTTTTTTTTTTTTAAAGAAAGTTGGTCATTTTTGGGCTTATGACACTTCTTAAAACTCAGAGAACAAAATTTTGTTAAAAGTTTTTGTAGTCAATAGAATTCTGAATATAGTTCAAATTTCAGGTCAATCTGAAAAGTGGTTTGGCTCCACCATTCATTTGAAAAAGGGTCAAATTTCAAAAAAAAAAATTAACGTTTAGACTCGGAAAAAAGCTAGAAATGGACTTTTTTCACCGGGAAAAAGCTATATACACTGAAAATTTCAGGAGAATGAGCCGAAAATTGATTTTTTTTTTGAAATTGGATCGTTCCCTTCATGAAATAGATAATGAGACATATAGTAGTTTACTTGATTCTGGACAACTTCACGTATCTGTGATAAATAAAAGTTTATCAGCTGTGAAGAACACTTTGAATCCTCAAATTATTTTATTAAATTGGCCGATGATAGCAGGATGAATAATGCCGCAATTGGTAGAGGCGATGCTAAAGTATCGATATGTAATGTTAATGGTAAGTCTCATAGCATTTAATTGAAAAATGATCTTTGTGTACCATCATATAAACAAGATATATTTTCAGTGCAGGCAGCTGCGAATAATGGAGTTTCTATAAATTTCACACCAAAATTTACTGAATTAACAGCAACTGATAGTACATTATTTAATATTAAGAAGGTTGGAGGTTTAAACTTCCTGAACAATATTGGTATTCAGAAAAAGGGTTCTTATAGTTTGCAGGATTGGCATAAAATTATGAGCCATTGTAATATCTAAGATGTTTTAAAACTTGAAAGTGTAGTAAATGATATGAATATTATTAGTAAAGAAATTTTTGATTGTAGTACCTGTGCTTTGTGCAAAATAACTCATATTAGAAACAGAGGTGAGAGATATACTACTGGTATATTAGAATTAGTATATTGTGATTTAGCAGCTCCTATTGACACAGCTGCAAGGGACAGTTTTAAATATGCCACTTCTTTTGTGGATGACTATTCTAGTGCAATTTTTATATATCTATTGAAGAGCAAGACTGATACGATTGCTGCAACAGAAATTTTCTAGCGGATACATCCCCATATGGGACTGTAAAGAGGTTGAGGTAAGATAATGGAACTGAGTATACTTCTGCAGACTTTAAATCACTCCAGCTATAAGTAAACTGTGGCTTAAAGTTTCACCAGCTGATCTCAAAATTGTAACTCTGTCCTTAAAATATAATCAGTAACATCTTCATCACAGCCTAATTTCAATGAGGTTAGCTCTGTATACAAAGCTGTAATTTTAGACATTACTGCCAAAATAGTGGTCACGTAATATTTTAATGCCTTTCTTGCCATCATCCTTAGCATCTTTTATGATTAGGGATAAACTTCTACCATCTAGGACAAACACTATCAACGGTAAAATTTTGCATTATCATAGCTTTCAACATCAACGGTAGAATCATTTATCACATGCAGCAAATTCTGTAGCCTTAAATGTCCTAAGAATTTAACTTCCCACAACTCATATTTTTCTACATCGTCATCGAAATATAAACGACTGGGTCTATAAACTGTTGGCATATTTGTCATGATGGCGGAAATATAAATATAAATAATATTACTACAGAGGGCAGGCCATACAGGCAAACAGCTATTTTAATCTAGGATTTATTTACATGTATATTACATAGTATAGTTAGTGCTATAAAACAAGACATAGAATCGATAGAATGAAACTACAAGTTTTATCACATGGGTAGTCTACATAATGGAACAATCTTTACTGAATCGTAACAAAGATAATATTCATACAATATTAATAAACTATAATTTATATATATATATTCTAAAGAGCAAAATTAACGCACCATCCATATTTTTTCAGTTCGAAGGTCCCGACGACATTGTAGGGTAATGAGAATGCCTGTGTGTGTGCCCAAATAATGCAATTTGGCATAGAGGTGCGATATCGACGAAATACGGTAACAGGTCAAACCAGCCAAATTCGGTGGGTGACGTCACAGGTATCGATAGTATTCAACCTTTGACTTTTATGCAAATAATATGGAGGTTACAATGGAGTTTGACAAGCGACAACTGTGTGGTAATCACAACACTGGCAGATGAATGGTACGGCCAACGCAAACTGGGCCGACGGTTTGGGATCTCCCATAAAACCACCATCAGAAGGATCCTACAGAGGTACGAGTTGGCACATTCTCACACCAAGCGACCTGGCCAAGGTAGGCCACGGGCGACGGTCGTAGAGGACAGATATATACGGTTAACAGCTCACGATTGACATGCAACACCACATGACCATCGTGCCGAACTGCAGGCTGTTCATCAGACACTTATTAGCAAGAATACCATTCGACGCCAATTCGCGGAACATGGATACCACCCACAGAGGAAAGCAAGAGGGCCTCTACTCACCAGGGAACAAGGATGGCTTTTGGATACCGCCACCAGCAATCCATCCGCCACACCGTCTTCTCAACCTTTAATTTGTGTGTGTAAGCATGTGTTTTTTTAGTCTTTCTTTGCGATTACATTCATAGGAACAGTGAGAACATTTAAATAATTTCACATTTGTGTGTGTAAGTTTGTGTCTTTTTATATCTACTTTCCAATTACATTCATACGAACAGTCAGAACACTTAAATAATTTCACATTTATGTGCGAAAGCATGTGTGTTTGTAAGTTTTCTTTTCGATTACATTCATAGGAACAATCAGAACATTTAAATAATTTTACATTTGAGTGTGTAAGCATGTGTCTTTTTAGGCTTCCTTTATGATTACATTCAAAAGAACAGTCAGAACATTTAAATTTTACATTTTTGTGTGTAAGCATGTGTGCTTTTAAGTGTCCTTTATGATTACATTCATAGGAACAGTCAGAACATTTAAATAATTTTACATTTGTGTGTCTAAGCATGTGTCTTTTCAAATCTCCTTTCCGATTACATTCATGGGAACAGTGAGAACATTTAAATAATTTGACGTTTGTGTGTGTAAGCAAGTGTCTTATTAAGTGTTCTTTTCGCTTACATTCATAGGAGCAGTCAGAACATTTAAATAAATTTACATTTGTGTGTGTAAGCATGTGTATTTTTAAGTTTGGTTTATGATTACATTCATAGGAACAGTCAGAACATTTATACAACTTTATATTGCTGTGAGTCAGCATATGATTTTCCAATTTTGATTTGAAATTGAATTCATAACTGCAATGAGCGCACTTAAACTTTCTTTTGTTGTGTGTTTTTAAATGAGTCTTCAACTCATCTTTGCTTTTAAAACTGAGGTTTTCCAGATCATACGTTTCTATGCTTTGTTGAAGCACTTTTGCCCTCTGAAGATTGCTTGTTGAAGTACTTTTCAACTCCAAATCTTTTTCTCCTTCAGCAGCGTTGATGATAAGACTCTGTGCAAAACAAAGGAAAAAAGATTATAAGAATAGTGCCAAAAAATTCAAAAAGTTTTATCTTTATTTTCTATTTGCCCTCATTTTACTAAGTGTTTTTTTTTCTTCTAAAATCACGAAGAAAAATGATTCTATTCGTCCCTTTAAGTACCTTAGCCCCCAATATTTTTGAAAGAAAATAACGTCACCATCTAAGTTTTCTTAAGGTTTCTGAAGATATCTTTTATTATAACTTAAACTTACATTCAACTGAATGTAAATGAGCCCATTTTTGTAGCTGTCATTTCTATTTCCGGCTTCTACATGGCATTTTATGTAAATTTTATATTTTTCTAAAATTAAATGAAACACTTGTACATACGTAAATCATTATAATTGTAATAGAAAACACTTTCTTCACTTATAATAATAATAACTAATAATAATGGGTTACCTCAGAACCACACCGTAACAAGTAAAAAAATGTAAATTTTTAGTTATGTACGGCTAATGGTAGTGTAGAACTGTATCTACTCGATGCTATAGAGAAACAACTCAAACTTTGAAAAACAACCAGTAATTAAAATCAAGAATAATTAGACTATTGGTATTCTTATGTTAACAGAATTTTTAAAATGTAATTATCTCAAAACTCTAAATTTTGACTTGTTACAGTATGGTACTGGGGTATCGAAGTATCAATTAAATTTTTTGAGAACACGACTGCCATGTTAAATAAGAATCAGCTAACGAAAAAATCTATTATTTTGGCATATTTTTGTAAAACCCGTTCTATTGTGCAAATCTTACGATGGTCAAAAAATGATCTTACAAAAATGTCACTCATCAAAATTTTAAGAACGAGTTACAACGAACAGAATAGAAAAGTAAATTTTTTCGAGAAAGATTTTTGAAATCTGGCAAAGGAATTCTGATCTTGACAGAATTTAGATGAAACTTGTAACTCAGATTTTTTGTGTTTTTATTTATTAGAATTTTAAAGGTAGTTCAACAGGTAGTATTTTTGACTCTACAAAAATAAATATGAAATCTATCAAATATCACAGACATATGAAAGTAATTTACTTAGCTTGTAATCAAAAGTTCAGTTATTATAATTTACCACTTTAATAGACAAATTTGAAAATCCATTATTTTTAACGTATGAATTTAAAAAAGAATTTAATTTAGCGTAAATCATTTTAAAAATGACAACAACAATAACTTTTTATTTTTTAAGTGCATGTACAGTCGTGAACAGAAGTTCGTTCCTATTAAGCTGGAAATAAATATTTATATAAAATGGAAATCATTTCATAAAAGCTCTATTTTGAATAAAAAGACAATAAAAACATTGAGAGGGGCTTAATTGAACTGTTTTTGGCTGAACCTGAAATGATCCCCATTTTATATAAATATTTATTTCCAGCCTAATAGGAACGAACTTTTGTTCACGACTGTACATATACTGTCACTGCACACTGGGTAGCAGCAATACAGGTCTGGAAATGCAACACCAGAGACAGCACCTAAACTAAAGGCAAGAAATCATCAAATGAAGCATGTTAAATTTTGTATTGAAGATTTATTTCCCATAAAAATGCAAAGATTAGGTCCGATCGAAATGTCGGAGATTGTGATAAAATGTTCGGCAGACGATCATCTGGGAATGATCGAAAAATCAGGAAAAAACTTGTTTCTGGAAGCAGTTAGGGCGGTACATTCGATAGGGAGATGCTGAATTGAAAGAACTTGGGAGTGACAAAACGGACAGGTAGAGGGGCTTCCCTCGACATGTAGTGATTGTGTGTCAGATGAGAATGAACAATGCTAGTAGGGCCAAGGTGACCACCTTGTGAAAACTTATACGGCACCTGAAGAGCCATTTACTAACTAAGGGTTTCACTCTTCATACATCTTTCACTCACCCAACATCCCTGCCAACAGTTGGCAAAACTTTTTTTGAGAATGGCTTAGTATTCGGTAATGGGGATGTGTCCGCACCCAAGTTTTGCAGAAAGGTAAGACTGACTCAATTTCCTTGAAGTAGCTGCTATGAGAGCTGCTATTATCAGCATGCTCGCTACCTGGGACACGAACATTTGATGTAACCTACCAAACTTCCAACATTTTCTTTCAAATATGGAAACAAGCAAGGTACTTCTGAAGGGCAAAACCCAATGGGTATCTAGAGGGCCTATTTTGAAGAGGAAGGAGAGCACTCTTAGAAAAAGAGATAATTATGTATGACTCGTCAGTATTGAGGGCTGAAATCTTGGAGACACCAACTCTGCCGTGAATATAGATATGAATATGAAGTAAGAGTATATGACATGGTACAATCTAGGAATTCAGACAATGCACCAACCAAATCATTAGTTTTTGAGTCATCAGTGAAAACTACAACAGACTCTGCATGAGTCATGAAGTGAGAAAAGAAGTCAGCTTCTTTGAGTAGGGTTGAGGGGGCGGTTGGATTTCAAAACCAACAAAAGTCTTACACACCAATGAGGGTGGGTATAACCACAGTACACAGTTCTTAACACAAGTGTATGGTAACATGGCATTTAGAGAAACATTTAGGTAATCAAAAATACTAGAGACAACTAATGAGAATAACCAGAATTCCTGGACAAAGGGAAACCTCGTCAAGATAGGATGTCATAACTAGAGATGAGCCAGAAAGTAAATTCACCAGATAACCAGATACCGGATATCTGGAAAAATTTCATAACCCAATACCAAATATCCAAATTTTTTTTTTAGTCAATTTTTTTTTAGTCATTGCTAATTTAATTTTATTAGTGATATATATATATATATATATAAATATATATATATATATATATATATATATATATATATATATATATATATATAATATATATATATATATATATATATAATATATATATATATATATATATATATATATATATATATATATATATATATATATATATATTTTTTTTTTGAAACTCTTAAAGTCTGCTATATTGCTAGGATTCAAACCCTGGCCTCTTGGGTCTAAAGCAAGAGTGTTATCCACTTGACAAAAATGAGATCACGCTGGGAAGTCTCATGAAATACTATCATGCAAAACTCCCAGTGGACCCCACCCGACCGCACCATGACATGGAGATAACGAGGCCAGTTCTATCCCTTTTTCTTGCAGACTAGTTAAATCATATGTCCTTTTAGAACCACTAACTCAACTCATGGTTTGAAATAATATTGAAATTAGCCTCGTTGTCCCTGTGCGGTCGGGTGGGGTCCACAGAGTTTAGCATGATAGTATTTATGAGACTTCCCATCATGATCTCATTTTTGTACCGTTTTGGTGCAGGGGAAAACACTTGTTTTAACTTGTATCTCTGAATGCTTTTCAAATTATTCTCAGTTTAAATACTAAATATTAGTGTAATATTGTAAGATTCCGGAAAAAATAAAATACAACAATTTCAACCCTGGATGACTCTGGCAATCCTCCTCCTCTCAGATGTCCCATGCCTTTACCTGTGATTACATTTGATCAGGTGCATGGGCTTCTGAAATCTATGAACATAAGGAAGGCAAGCAGCCCGGATAGCATTCCTCCCTGAGTTTTATGGGAGTGTGCTTCTGAGCTGGCTCCGTCCCTCATTCAACTCTACTCTCTATGCCTTCAATACTAAACTTTCCCTCAGTGTCGGAAGTGTGCATTGGTCCAGCCTATTCCGAAGAAAGGTAGCCCCTTTGATCCTTCTAACTATAGCCCCTATAGCTCTCACTTGTATTTTAAGATCTTTGAAACCCTTCTCAACTCTCACTTCTTGGATCATCTGGAATCTCATTCCCTTCTTTCCAATCATCAGGATGGCTTTCAATATTCGAGGTCTAGTGGTGATATACTTTCTTATCTCACAGATTTATGATCTTCTGCCCTTAGGGACCATGGGGAGACTTGTGTGGTGGCGCTTGACAATCTAAGGCATCTGACTGTGTATGGCATGCGTAGCTGCTTTCCAAGCTCTCCTACTTCTCTTTGCTTACTTATGTCTAGCTTTCTTTCTAATCGTTCCATTTTGGCCGTTGTTGATGAAGCGACTTCTTTCTTTGCTGTCAATAGTGGTGTTCCTGGAGCTCTGTCTTGTCTCCTACTCTATTCTTACTTTTCATTAATGATCTTATCAGCTGTTAATCTAGCCCTACCCATTAATATGCCAATGACTCAACCCTCCATTCTTCTACTCATTTCAAATCTGCTCCTTCCTTTGCATCTAGAGTTGCCTCTTGTCTTCATCTTTGATTCCATTCTTGCAGATCTGGATAGAATTTCCCAGTGGGGTCGTCTCAACCTTGTGAAATTCAACTCTTTAAAAGCTCAACTTCTAGAAATCTCCTTCTTAAAGAGACCTTCTAACTTTTCTATTTCTTTTGATGGTTCTCCCATCTCTCCTGTTGACAATATAAACATCCTTGGCCTACAAATAAACAAAAAAATGTCTCGGAAACCTCATACACAATGGTTTCTAGGGTGGCTTCAAAAAAGCTGGGAGTTCTGTTCATACTGTGAGAATTTTTTTCTTCTTCGTAGTTACTCCAATTATACAAGGGCCTCATCCGCCCTTGTATGGAGTACTGCTCTCATATCTGGGGTGGCTCAGGTTTCACCTATCTTTTGGATATGGTTGAGTCCAAGGCTAAAAGATAACTGTTCCACTCTTTCTAATTCACTTGACTCTTTATCTTTGGGATGAGAAGCTGGTGCCTTGTCTCTTCTATAGGTACTACAGTGGCAAATGCTCAAGGGAACTACCCACCGATATACCTTCACCTTTACGGCATCCTAGTAGCACAAGTGTGCATCGTCTGCGCATAAATTTTGTGTGGACATAGGCAACTCTAGGCTTGTCCTCAGTGGTGCCTCCTCTGTTTTGTGGAACTCTCTCCCATCTTCTGTGTTTCCTGCTGAATTTAATCTCAATTTCTTTAAAGCCCACGTCTGTGATCACCTAAGAAATTTGCATTAGGTGGGACCAGCAGGGAGGCTTTTTTTTTTTTTTTTTTTTACTTTTACTTCTAACACCCCATCCTTGAAAAGGGCTTTGCCCGTGAGTGGTGGTGATATGAAAAAAAAAATAAATAAATTTAAAGACTCTCAAATTAACTTTTAATTCTGTACTCGTACCTGACTATCATCTAATCCAGAAATTTGATCAACATGATAACCACTCTCGGTATTTTCTTCCTTAATATACAAAGGATCAATTTTCAATTCAATCTCCTCTTTCACATCCACGCTTGGGTAAAACAGGTTTTCCTGCTGCAAAGATAAGATTTTTAAAATTAATTATAATATAAATAATAATAATAAAAATAATAATAATAATTTTTCATACCTGGATTCCTTCCAACACCGAAACTTGTTCAAATCTTTGAACATCATTTATAAAATCTTCGTTATTTTCAATGAGTTCATCCTTAATTTCAACTTCGCTTTTAATATCCATTATAAACACCAAATTTGATTCTTCGTAAAAAAAATAAAAATCTCAGAATGACAAATACTTTTCTGTTTGATAAAACAAATAAAATTAAAATTTTTAAATTGATCTTTATTAGAGGATTCTTGATCATTCTAAATAATGCTGAAGAACTTTTATAATACCATAGGAAAAGAAACTACAGTACGTGGATTCAAAATAAACTATATCATACCAGATCCTAACCAAAAAGAAATCATGCCACCTTTATCTAAAAAATACTTTCAGTAATAGGGTTGCTAATTTTTGGAATGGATTGCCACAGATTGTTAACTGTGATTCTTTTGCAAGATTTAAGAAGGTGCTAGGTAGATATATAGATAGATACTTTATTTGACTAGGCCAAATTGGTGGGTATATATGAATTTTTAAACTACCTTGTGACTAATCCAATGAATTTTAGACCAGCTTGTGACTAAGAATAACTAGCAGTTTTGTAGTGGGTGTTGGTTCATTGCATGTGTAATTAGTTGTATAATGTCATTAGTTAGGTTTACTAAATATATATGTAGGGGCTTTTTATCTTACTTTGCAAGAATGAACAGATAACTAGGGTAGGATAGACCTAGTCTTTGTTGCATGTATTAGTATTACCATTAATTATTTATTTTGACTGGGACACTCTCAATAGGCCTGTGGGATTTCTTACTGTCTTTATTTTTCTAATGTCCTAAAAAACCTCCTTGTATAGGCTGTAAGCTTTTATACCATAATGAGGTAAATCATAACAAATTAACTAGTGTTACTTAAGATTATTTTCTCAAATCCAGACTACAAGGCTTAGATTTTATTTTCCTATCATGACCTCATTTTCATTTTATGAGCTAGAAAGAACTTATTATTCTAAAATTTATTGAGATAAATTTTTATTAACCTATGGTAAATCATATCCCATCAAAGTAACCAAGGTTAAAGCTATTTCTGTACTTTGTTTTTAAATTTATGAGCAAAAATGGAAAATCCTTGTTTGCAAATAATTTTCATCAAGACTGACAGATCTGCCTTGCTCTAAACTTCAATGCATTGGAGAGAAGTTCAAGAAATGTGTCAGGCTCTTCTGGCACATCAGAATTTCATAGTAATTCAGATTCGCAACTCAATTCATAGGGCTATTTAATTATTGAGAAAACCTTTATCTGAGACTGGGGAAGTTGCTCTATATCTAAATTCCTGATACAATAAAGTAAGGTCTTCACAAACAATATTTCAAATATATTTTGGAAACTTCGATTTAAATACTGAAACCTTTATTTTTTTTCCAAAAAATGCCAATATTTTTCCCATATAATATTTTATTCAATGCATTCAGATACCAATATATGAGGTGTACAGCTCCTGAAAAGTTTGTGAACTTATCTATTAAAACATGTTTTAAATCAACCAAAATATTTTTAAATTCATTTTTGAGAGACCATCCTTGATTCAAATCACTTTTACATGAAACAATGAACATCAGTGTGAAAAAAAACATATCCAAATTTTCAGCTTCTCCGTCCTCGTGTAATTCATGAAAGTGGCAAATAATACTGACAATTTGATAACATCATGAAAGATGGCATCATAGGAACATAGGAAAATAGAGACAGTTAGAAGCCACAAGGGCCTATCGAGACTGTCCCAGTCCAAACAAATAATAACAAAAACAATACTAATACATGCACAAAAGACTAGGTCTATCCCATCCCTAGTTATCAGTTCATTCATGCAAAGATAAAAGTAAAACTAAGCCCAATTCTACATGCAATATTCAATGAACCATCACCCACTACAAAACTGCCATTAGGCTTATTCATAGGTTGATCTATTGATCTAAAGATTAAAGGTTATTAAACATTTAAACTTTAATTCCTATAATCTTTATCTTAAATAATTGCTCTTTAATTAAAAAAATTTTTATTTATAATATAGTCAGAATAAGTTTTAAAAAATTTCTCATAAGTTATTAAAAATCATTTAAGGTATTTAGATTTCTTAGCACTTAATTATGCAACATACATATAAAACAAATTTATTCAGAATCATATATATATATATATATACCGTATATATATATATATATATATATATATATATATATATATATATATATATATATATATATATATATATATATATATATATATATATATATATATACTTAAAATAGTGTTAAAAATTACACACTTTATATATATATATTTAGCTTTTAATTTTTATCCCTAGGTATTACATTTGATTTTAGAAAACATTTATTATTTTACGTTTATTATTTAGAACTTTTTCACTCTTTGTTTTTAACCTAGCTTTCGCTGGATTTTTTCTTCCCGCCTTTTCAGGGGAACACCACCTCTTATTAAACAACCCTGAAGAGGCGAGAGGAAAAAATCCTGTGAAAGCTAGGTTAAAAACATAGTGAAAAAGTTCTAAAAAATAAACATGAAATAATAAATGTTTTCTAAAATCAAATGTAATACCTAAGGATAAAAATTAAAAGCTAAATATAATATATATAATATATATATATATAATATATATATATATATATATATATATATATATATATATATATATATATATATATATATATATATATATATATATATATATTATATATATATATAATATTAAAAAATTGTTTTAAACAATTTAATATATATATATATATATATATATATATATATAATATATATATATATATATATATATATATATATATATATATATATATATATATATATATATATATATATATATATATATATATAATATTATTTAATTTCATAATGTTTTATCTTTAATATTTTCTATATATTAAGAAAAAAATTTTTTTATTTTTTTAACCATTTTTTTTTTTTTTTTTTTTTTTTTTTTTTCACTCCAAAAAAGTAGTTATAAATTTTCATACAATTTCCTCCGACTCTGATCCAGCAACCTATCAATGTAAAGCCAAATGATAATATACCATTAGAGTAATATGATGTATTGTTAAATTATCTTAATTTTTTTTTATTTTATGGTATTTTTAGTTTACAAAATTGTTTTCCATGTATAAATTAACTAAAAAAAAAAAAAAAAAAAAAAAAATTCAGAATTGGTCTTCAAATTTCAAAATAAAAAGAAAAAATGACCATAGGGAAATACACAGTTACTGTATTTTAAAAAATTTTTATGAATTATTTTTTTTTACTATATCATAGAATATTAGTTTCTTTATTTACATATTTTATTAATAGTAGTATGTTTATAGTTTTAAGAGTCAGCATTCTCAAGGTTAAGCCTAGTTGCTGAGCTGTTAGTGTAGGGTTACCATTTTTCAAGTGAATGTTAGGTTGAGCTAGATTATTTTATCTAACAAACTAGTTGTACTTAACCTGGACTTAAAAGGGTAACCCAAACTTTGGGTAAACCAACATTAATGGGCCAGACATTACAATATGTTGATAAATGATCGTAGCTATTACTTTTAACTTTTTTTTTTGTGTGTGTGTGTGCTTTAGTGTAAAAATTCGTTATCAACAGCTTAATTTACCTAAAATAAATAATTCCTAGAACAAACATTTACCCTAATAGTTACCTATATGACTACACATTATAATGTTACATTTTATATATTATTACACAATGATTATGAATTCTTGCAAAGAATTTTAGAAGTTTTTGAACCTCATTTCCCTCTCCCCACTAAACAAATTAAATAGAATTTTAGAAGTTTTTGAATAGCCTCATTTCCCTCTCCCCACTAAACATTAAATAGGGAAAGCTTTAGCTGTCTCCGAAAATTCTTTGTGGCCTGTTATCAGATTTTAACAATTTTTGATTAGAACACAAAATGTAATAAAAATAAGAATAAAAACAAAAATATTAACGGTAAGACTTAGAACATCATTTAATCAAGTAGCAATCATCTACAAACAATTTTAACCAATACTTTAATACGAACAAGACTCTGATCATGGCTTTCATATGCAACAAAATAAAATATACACAAAGCCATGGTTGCCAAAACTTATCAATTCTAGCTGACATAATTTTGAATATTTCTAAAACTTTATATATATATATATATATATATATATATATATATATATATATATATATATATATATATATATATATATATATATATATATATATATATATATATATATATATATATATATATATATATATATATATATATATATATATATATATATATATATATATATATATATATATATATATATATATATATATATATATATATATATATATATATATATATATATATATATACTTTAATTTTTTTTTTATACATTGGCATTTCCAACGATTGTGAGGTTAGGTTTATTTCCTGACCTTTAGGTCTTTTTGCTGCTGCCCAATGAGTGTGAAAGGTAAAATGTGAGGTGTAGGTTAGTGTGCTTATATAATTTGGAATCACTATTGTAATGTGAATAAGATGCTGGTATCACATTTTCTGAGTTACTCCAATATTTTGTGTAATTGAACTGTGAAAATGTTGAATTAAAATGGGAAGATTTGAATATTTTACACTTGAAATTAAAATGAGTGCGAAAGGTAAAAGGTGAGGTATGAGCTAGAGTGCTTATATAATTTGGAATCACTATGGTAATGTGAATACGATGCTGATAGCATATTTTCTTAGTTACTTCATTTTTATTTATTAATTGAACTTTTAAAATGTTGAACAGAATTGGAAAATCTGAAGATTTCACATTGAAATTAAATTAAGTGTGAAAGGTAAAAGGTGAGTTCTGGGCTATTGTGCTTATATAACTTTGAATCACTATGGTAATGTGGAATGAGGTGGTGATATCACATTTTCTGAGTTATTCCAATATTTCGAGTAATTGAACTTTTAAAATAATTAGTGAAAATGGGAAAATTTAAATTTAGTACACTGAAATTAAATTTAGTGTGAAAGGTAAAAGGTGAAATGTGCGTTAATGTGTTTATATAAGTTTAAATCACTATGGTAATGTGAATGAGATGCTGGTATCACATTTCCTGAGTTACTCCAATATTTTGATTAATTGAAGTTTGAAAATAATTAATGAAAATGGGAAAATTTAAATTTATTACTTTGAAATTAAAATGAGTATGAAAGGTAAAAAGTAAAATGTGGGTTACAGTGTTTATATAATTTGGAATCTCTATGGTAATGTGAATAAAATGCTGATATCTTATTTTCTGAGTTATATATATATATATATATATATATATATATATATATATATATATATATATATATATATATATATATATATATATATATATATATATATATATATATATATATATATATATATATATATATATATATATATATATATATATATATATATATGGGTAATTAATACCAAATCAATTAATCCTTAATAACTTTATTAAGATGGAATTTCAATAGGTAATATTCGCAAACAAATAAATGAAAAATAGTATGTTATTTAATGATTATAATAACACAAATAGTTCTGATAGCTTGCAATATTATCTTATTGTAATGAACACTATTAATTGATCAAACAATTAACAGATAGTTAGAAATGTTGGACTTGACAACAGAGAGAATAACTCTCTGCTTGTCTATGGCTTGAGCCCAACTGCCACTGCAAGCTCTTATTTAACTCTCATTCTATTCGGCGCTACTGACGTCACAGGACATTCTCTTTTATCATTGGCCAGTTCAAAAGCTATTCTCATATGACAATATTATTGTGCATAATTAAACCATTCTTTGTTTAGAAACCTTAATTAATTCTACGTATTTACGTAGTAACATTAAACTACCATCCACATTAAGGATTATTAAAACAATAGATAAAATTTACATAAAGACCTGTCGTATATAAAGTAACACGAAAACGGAATGCCAAATCAATACAGATTCCTTCTTATCCCCAGGGATGGGGGGAGCAAAGAGTTGTTGCCAACTCCGTTACATATATATATATATATATATATATAGTATATATATATATATATATATATATATATATATATATATATATATATATATATAATATATATATATATATATATATATATATATATATATATATATATATATATATATCTATCTAGTTAGACCCGTATCACAAGGCAGCGTCGGTCGTTCAGGTTATGATAACTCGAACTAAGTACGCTAGAAACTAAACAATAATAATAATAATAATAATAATAATAATAATAATAATAATAATAATAATAATAATAATAATAATAATAATAATAATAATAATAATTATAATAATAATAATAGTAGTAATAATAGGTAATAGTATAATAGGCATAAGTGAAATGTCAAAAAAATTTATTGATATATCGATATTTCCATTTATCAAATGTCAGAAAACTTCTTAATCTTTACCCCTTTAATTACATTACATTGCAGAAAATAATGAACAGTCGAAGGACAAATATGGCAACCTAGTAGGTTATTTTTTTTATTTTTGCGCAAACGAATGACAGTCGAAGAACAGTTGCTTCACAATTCAGGGAAAAAATATCAGTTTTTTTATTATGTTAGTAGTTTTTTTTTTTATTATGTATTTATATTACTTTGCCGTTGAGTAATACTATGTGTAGAATGCATTTAAGCATATTTTGACTTCATATTTTCAATATAGTGAAAAATAGAGAGGTATCGTGCCAGATCGAATTATTACCTAATTATCCAGCCCAAGTTTCGTGTCAGACTCACAAGGGTCTTGTGTATTCTAGATATATGATAATATTTGAGATACCTGGTAGTGGTTAGTGACAATGCAATACAGGAATCAGTAAATATGACAATTTTCTGAAGCACAAGGAACTGAACACAATCACAAAGCTTTTCGGATTGAGAAGAGTTCAGCAAAAACTGAGGAACGAGCACCTGAAAGTTTCCAAGGTTGAGCTAGTTGAAAGATGGGAATGTAGAATACAGAGAAGTAGATGCAATGTTATGGATCTTTGATTCATCAGTGTATACTGGCATACTTGGAGTTTGGGAGTTCAGCAAATAGATGTCGTCCTTCTTTCTTCCTAAAAATTTAGATTCATGCCATTTTCGTTAAAGTCTTTTTTTTTTTAGGCCATTTTAAGAGTTGCTGATTTATTTTCAACATGGCGGTTGCGTTCCCGAAATATTCAACTAATACAGGATCATTCATTTATTCTACTATAAGAGCATCGAAAATAAAATTAAATAACTATTATTGTCGAATTAAAAAAAAAAAAAACAACAAATTTTAACGTTGCTGAAGTGTTTGCAAATAGACTGAATTATACTGATGTTTACAAGTATCCATTTTAATTAAATTTGTATATATATAAATAAAATTTTCAAATAATTTTGAAAATTACAGAATATTTTAACACCGTAAATAAAATAGATATAAAAAATTGACATAAAACAACACAGAAACTATAGAATAATTAATGATGGCCACAACAAAATAAAAAATATAGGTGTATTTACATTTATTTATTTATTTATATTTTAAAGGAAATAGGGTGTGCTCATAGTATATAAATTTTATATGTGCACAGTATATAGATATTGGGTGTGTTCCATGAAATCAAGAGTGACGTCACGATTAAGCTTGTGGCAGCTAAAATATTTAGCAAATTCTCTGATTTTCGTGGGACACTTCGCTACAGCATTTGTCAGCTGATCTATATAAACAAACGTAAATATATTTTAAAATCTAATTTAATGTCATTTAATTAATTTAAGCAATCAAATTATTTAATTAATATCATAAAAACCATATTTAGGAATATAAGATAACGTATGAGTCAAACGAAAATTTTAAAAAGACTTTGGCCGCAGCCATGATTAAAAATATTGGAACCAACGAAATTCCGAATAAGTAAAATAATTAATATGCTTTATTTAAAACAAATTAATGATCCGTAAATGTAAATAATAGTAATGTAAATAATAATAGTAAATGTAAATAATAGTAATAATTTGAAAACAAATATTTCTGAGTAAGATTATCTATAAAAGGTATTTATTCTAAAAGAAGGAGCTAGCCTAACTCCTCCTCGTTAGTTGCTCTGTATAGGAGAGTCGTCACTTCATGCACAGATAATGCTTAAAAGTTTCTGGATTAGTTCAACTTAGGGAGATTTTTTTTAAAGAAAAAAATTCAGGGTATAGACCTCACCAACTACAAATTAAACTCATTTACTATTTTCACTTCCTTCCTGGATGCCTAACTGTTGTACTACTCTCAGTAGTCAGTACAGGATTCTTATTATTGAAGATAGGGATGCCGAAAGAGTTTCGATGTATATCGATATAAATATTTGTTTACGATAGTATCGAAAAAATATCGATGATATTTTCAAAACCGATATATCGATATTTTATCCTCAGTATCGAACCAACGATATTTTTTTTTACTTTTACAAATTTTAAGTAGTTTTTTCTGCAAAATTTGTTATTTTTATGTGCGTTATATATATATATATATATATATATATATATATATATATATATATATATATATATATATATATATATATATATATATATATATATATATATATATATATATATATATATATATATATATATGCTTCCCCTAATGGAACAATCAGTTTTTTTTCAATATCTTACTACTACTCACGAGACTGTCACTTCTCTCATCCAAATGCTGAAGTCCTCTATTTAGGGGATTTCAACGTACACCACACTGAGTGGTTGGGTTCCTCTCATACTGATACAGGTGGGAGGGAGGCCAAATCATTCAGCATTCTTAACGATCTGGAGCAGTTGATTAGGGAACCCACACACACATTCCAGATCGTCCTAACCAATTCTTGAATACACTTGATTTATGCTTCACCACTACTCCTTCTAGTTATAAATACACCATTTTCCCTCCTATTGGTAACTCTGACCATAATCTTATAGCTCTTAATTATAATGCTTTCTCTCCAACAGCTCCACCATGCCCTAAACGTACTTTTCTGGCACTTTAATCGGGCTAATTGGGGGCAATGCGCCGCTTCTTTGCTAACTATCATTGGAGTGAATCTTGCTTTGTCTCGGGGGACGCTTCTGTCTCTGCTGAAAAGGTAGGGGCAGTAATCCTTGAAGGGATGAGCAGATTCATTCCATCTTCAACTAAATCTTTTTCTCCTCAAAATCCTTGGTTCGATGGCAATTGTTCTCTTGCCCTTCGGGAGAGAGACAATGCTTATCGTGAATGGAAAAACTCTCCTTCTCCTATCACTCTTGCTAATTTTCATTCAGCTCGGAATCGTTGCAGGGATGTTCTTCGACGGACTAAGCGTACTTTCATTAAAAAGGAAGTGCGCTGACCTCCATGGCTCTCCTACTGATAAAAATTTCTGGCCTCTTGTCAAAAATATCTCTAACAACTTCTGTAAATCTGCCTTTCCTCCTCTTATTCGCTCTGATGGTTCTGTAGCTAATACTCCTTCTGAAAAGGCTAATCTCTTCGGCCTCCTTTTTTCATCTAATTCCACCCTGCTCGATTCTGGCATCCCTCCTCCTACTCCTTCTCCTCTCAGGTGTCCCATGCCTCTACCTATAATTACTCATGATCGGGTGCATGGGATCCTGAAATCTATGAACGTCAGGAAGGCCAGTGGCCCGGATGGCATTCCCCCTCGTGTTCTGAGGGAGTGTGCTTCCGAGTTGGCCCCTGTCCTCGTTCAGCTCTACTCTCTATGCCTTAATACTAATACTTTTCCTCAATGCTGGAAGCGTGCGTTTGTTCAGCCGATCCCGAAAAAAGGTAGCCGTTCTGACCCTTCTAACTATCGACCTATAGCTCTCACTTGTGTTCTATCTAAAATTTTTGAAACTCTCCTCAACTCTCATTTCCTGGATCATTTGGAGTCTCATTCTCTTCTCTCTGATCACCAGTATGGCTTTCGTCGCTCGAGGTCAACTGGTGACATACTTTCCTATCTTACTGATCTATGGTCTTCTGCCCTTAGGGACTTCGGGGAGTCTTGTGTGGTGGCGCTTGACATATCCAAGGCTTTCGACCGGGTATGGCATGCGTCACTGCTCTCCAAGCTCCCTTCCTTTGGGTTTCCTCCTTCCCTTTGCTTACTCTTGTCTAGTTTTCTCTCAGATCGTTCCATTTCGGCAGTTGTAGATGGAGCGACCTCTTCCTCATTTTTCTGTCAACTGTGGTGTTCCTCAGGGTTCTGTTTTATCTCCAACCTTATTCTTACTTTTCATTAACGATCTTCTCCACTGCACTTCTAACTCTGTTCACTCTTATGCTGATGATTCAACTCTGCATTCTTCTACTCATTTCAAATCTGCTCCCTCTTTTGCTTCTAGACTTGCTTCTCGTCTTCAACTTTCCGATTCTATTCTTGCCGATCTGGATGGGATTTCCCGGTGGGGTCATAGCAACCTTGTAAAATTCAACTTTTTAAAAACTCAACTTCTTCACATCTCCCTCTCAAAAACACCTCCTAACTTTCCTATCCTCTTCGATGGCTCTCCCGTCTCACCTGTAAATAACATTAACATTCTTGGTCTAAACATAAACAACAAACTGTCTTGGAAACCACATATTACAATGGTTGCTAAAGCGGCCTCTAAGAAGCTGGGAGTTCCTGTTCAGATTGCGAGAATTTTTTTCTTCTGAGCAGTTACTCCAAATATATAAGGGTCTTATTCGTCCTTGTATGGAGTACTGTTCTCACATTTGGGGGGGCTCCGGCTCCTCCTCTCTTCTGGATAGGGTTGAGTCAAAAGCTAAGAGATTAATAAACTGTCCCCTACTTTCAAACTCACTTGACCCTCTGTCTCTGCGACGTGACGTTGGCGCGCTATCTCTTTTCTACAGGTACTACAATGGCAGGTGCTCGAGGGAATTGGCCTCTCGCATTCCTCCACCGTTGCGTCGTCCTCGTTGCACAAGGGGTGCCCTGCTTTCGCACCAATTTTGTGTGGACGTAGGAAATCCCAGGCTAGCTCCGTTGTGGTACCTCCTTCTTTCCAGCCACCTCTATTCTGTGGAACTCTCTACCATCATTTATTTTTCCTCCTGTATTTAATCTTCCACTCTTCAAGGCTTCCGTCTGCGCCCACCTGAGGGATGTGCGTTAGGTGTGTGTGTGTGTGTTTGAATGAGCTTTTGCATTGTGTGTGTGCCCCCTCCTTGAAAAGGGCTCTGCCCGTGAGTGGTGGCGTTCTGTAAAAAAAAAAAAAAAAATATATATATATATATATATATATATATATATATATATATATATATATATATATATATATATATATATATAATATATATATATATATATATATATAATATATATATATATATATATATATATATATATATATATATATATATATATATATATATATATATATATATATATATATATATATATATATATAATATATATATATATATATATATATATATATATATAATATATATATATATTGCCCATATCTCGCATGATTCAGGGTGGTGTCGATTACAGAAAGTTTTAATATTCCTGCAATCATACGTGGGAATAAAACTTGGTTGAAAAGGGTTCACAGCCTTTAGAACCATACGAAGAATTATTTTTCATTTGACTCGACTGCGACGAAATAATCATCCTTTATTGACCAGAAGTTACTTCTAACTTAAAGCCGTTCGATGTGTTATTACTAGGGATGCCGAAAAAGTTTCGATGTATATCGATATAAATATTTTTTACGATAGTATAGAAAAAATATCGAATATGTTTTCAAAATCGATATATTGATGTTTTATCCTCGGTATCGAAAAAACGATATTTTATTTTTTTTTAATTCTAGAAATTTTTAGTTTTTCTGCTCCTTAATAAAATAAAATTTAAGCAAAATTTGGGGTATTTTTTATATATATATATATATATATATATATATATATATATATATATATATATATATATATATATATATATATATATATATATATATATATATATATATATATATATATATATATATATATATATATATATATATATATATATATATTATATATATATACACCCTAACTTCAACCTGAGCCAAAAAATTATTACTTTAATTAGATAAAATTATAAAAAGATATAAAGAATAACAAATAACTAAAACTTATTATGTTAAAATTCATATATATATATATATATATATATATATATATATATATATATATATATATATATATATATATATATATATATATATATATATATATATATATATATATATATATATATATATTATATTCTTAAAACGTCTTTGCTGCTCCTTCAAAGCTTAACACTAGGAAGGTATACGGTCATGATGGTATCCCTCCTGTGGCTCTCAAAACTTGTGCTTCCGAGCTTGCACCCTTCCTTGGTAAACTGTTTCGTCTATTTCTTTCTACTTCAACCTTCTCTTCTTACTAGAAACGTGCGCTCATTCAGCCTGTGCCGAAAAAGGGGAACCCCTCTCAACCCTATAACTATCGTCTCATTTTTTTAACATCTGTTCTTTCTAAAGATTTCGAATCTATCCTCAACAGGAAGATTTGGAAACATCTCAATTCTTCTAATCTTATCTCTGATCGCCAGTATGGCTTTTGAAAGAAACGCTCTACTGGTGATATCCTCTCCCTTCTCTCTGATTCTTGGTCCTCCGCTCGATCGGCATTTCGGTGAATCCTTTGCTATGACGCTGGACATATCGAAAGCCTTCGATAGAGTCTGGCACAAAGCTTTGATTTCTAAACTTCCCTCTTTCGGTATCTATCCTTCTCTCAAAATTCCTTTTCGGTCGTCCTATAGCAGCTGTTGTAGACGGCCACCGTTCTTCCTTTAAATCTATTAATAGTGGTGTTCCACAGGGTTCTGCCCTATCTCCAACACTTTTTCTACTTTTCATTAATGACCTTCTTTATATTACCTCATCTATCCTGATGACTCCACCCTTCATTACTCCTTCCAGTTTGAAAAACGGCCCACCCAACAGCAGTTGATTAACTCGAGAAGGGTAGCCTTGGAGCAATTAACTCTGATCTTTCACGTATTTCAAATTGGGGCAGAGAAAACATGGTTGTTTTCAATGCCTCAAAACTCAATTCCTCCATCTCTCCACTCGACACAATCTTCCGCACAACTATAATGTCTTCTTCGAAAACACACAACTCAAACCTTCATCTGTTCTTAATATTCTTGGCGTATCTTTTTCTTGTGATCTTTCTTGGAAAGATCACATTACTTCTCTTTCTAAACACGCTTTTAAGAGGTGGGTGTTCTGAGGCGCCTCCAGAATTATTTTACGCTACCCCAGTTGCTGTTCTGTATAGGGGTGTTGTACGTCCCTGTATGGAGTATGCTTCGCACATCTGGGGTGGTTCCACTCATACAGTTCTCCTTGAGAAGGTGGAGTCTAGGGCTTTTCGTCTCATCAACTCTCTTGTTCTTACTTTCTCCAATCTCTTTTTTTCCCGTCGAATTGTTGCGTCACTCTATTTACTATCGCTTTTTCAATGGACACAGCTCTTCTGAACTCTCTCGTCGCATACTTCCTCCCTTGAGAAGAGCTCGTGCGACGCGCCTTTCTACACAGTCTCATCCTTTCTCTGTCCAACTCTACGACCCCAGACTTAACCGCTATGCTCAATCTTACATATACTCTCCTGGTAAAATCTGGAATAAACTCCCTTTATGTTTTCCCAAGTGCCTTTGACTTCCATACTTCAAACGCCATGTATCCTGGACATGTCGGCCACCATCGACCATGATAGATTTTCTCTAACTCCGGTGGAATTTGGTGGGCTTCCGGCCTTTACCCACCGGAGGAGATATAGGAAAAAAAATTAAAACAATATTTACTAAAATCGATATTTTTAACTTGACTACTACCACTACTAAAGAAAAAGGAATAAATTAAACCCAAAAACATAAACATTTAAAGATTCATTATATATATATAATACAGAAACTTATTAAAATCCTATTTTTTCTTTTTAACAACATTTTTCTTTTCAAAAACTAACAATAAAAATCTTTCCTTTTAAATTTACAATACAATTAATTACAAGACACAAAAGCTAACAATAAAATTCATTCATAAAATTTTCCTAATTAACATCATCAAACATATTTTTGCATATATATATATATATATATATATATATATATATATATATATATATATATATATATATATATATATATATATATATATATATATATATATATATATATATATATATATATATATATATATATATATATATATATATATATATCGTAAGTAAGCCTTTGATAGTTTTTGTGAGAAAATATAGTTTATATGTAATTTATTTTTAAGTCAATTTAAAAGTGTTGAGAGGCATCTTTGAGAAATTAAAAAAAAAAAAAAAAAAAAAAAAAAAGTTGGTCAATTCCCGAAGGTTGTTTCTTGATCAGCAGAAGATACAATGATTTTAGATACTGTGTCCAGACACGATCCAAAGGGAAGGAAGGTCACAGGAATTTTAATTTCGTTTACTGCGTCTGTTAACAAAAATGACCCGAGCGAGCAACAACCTCGGGGAAAAGGACCACCCATTTTATTCTACATCGATTATTAGGGCAAAGGCCACTTCTACGGATAGCTTATAAGGAAGACGAGGAATGGGTATAAATTATTCACAAAAATGGGGTTGGTGGTTCTGACAGTGGGGCATCACAGGTTTATTTCTGGGTTTTTATTATCATTTGGAAATGATCTTTTATTTTATTTATTTTTTATTATTATTATTATTCTTCACCACTAACAATTAGATTTTTTATTACTGTAATACGGATTGTCCAATTAACCTGTCCGTCGCTGGACCCAGGAAGCTGACGACTCGGAGAAGCCAATATATATATATAAACTGCCCATTTTCATTGTTCCTTTTCAACAAATAAGACAACAATAATAACAACAAAAACAACAACAATAACCAATAACCTCGTTCCTCTTAAGGCACTTGCGATGATAATGATGATGATATGATGACAAAATGGTTATTTTTAGGGACATTTTGAGATCATTGGGGGACTAAGCTTATTGCCTTTCTACATTCAATATCATTATATATATATATATATATATATATATATATATATATATATATATATATATATATATATATATATATATATATATATATATATATATATATATATATATATATATATATATATATATATATATATATATATATTTAAAAGTCTGCTATAACTCTCACAGACTATTTTTTATATAGAAAATTAATGTCTGCTATTGGACTCGAACCAACAACCTTTAAGATGGTAAGTCTTGCGCTGACCACTAGGCTACGGCGGTTCAAAAGGAAATCGCATTGGAACTGCTCATGATCTAGTCATGACGGCAATCCCAAAGGACTCCCCCGACCACAACTCGGGCAAAGGTCGAATCCATCACTCGCAGACAGTTATATAATAGATTTTAAATTCTGCTATAACTCTCAGACTACTTTTTATATAAAAAATTAATGTCTGCTATTGGACTCGAACAAACAACCTTTACGATGGTAAGTCTTACGCTCTGACCACTAGTCTACGGCGGTTCAAATGCATTGGAACTGCTCATGATCTGCCCTTTGCTCGAGTTGCGGTCGGGGGAGTCCTTTGGGATTGAAGTCATGATTTTAGATCATGAGCAGTTCCAATGCGATTTCCTTTTGAACCGCCAGTAGCCTAGTGGTCAGCGCGCCGCGCAAGACTTACCATCTTAAAGGTTGTTGGTTTGAGTCCAATAGCAGACATTAATTATATATATATATATATATATATATATATATATATATATATATATATATATATATATATATATATATATATATATATATATATATATATATATATATATATATATATATATGAAAGGGGTGCACTGGATATAAGATGTCCGGCCGCCAAATAGCCTGAATCTAAATGTATTTTTATAAGTAAAACAATAAATATGCTTCTCACAACATTTACATATCCTGGAATAAATAATCACGAGAAATTTATCAAAAAACCTGATTCATGTTTTAATAGTGTTTCTGGGATGAAATTTACAAGTATTCTTTTTATAGTTTTCATCATTTTAAAGGTAAAAATACATACTTTTTACAAGGCGCCAGCCATCAATTATTTTTTAAAGGTTTTTTAAAGATTTTTCTTTGGGATTTAGACAAAGCTTAACGAATACATTAAAATCTTGCTAAAAATTCTTCTACTAGACATTTAATATTCATTGTTAACACGCCTTATAATCTTAACATCATTTCCACACAACCAATATAATTTTTAAAATTTTGTTGCAAGAACTTTTACATATAAAGGGTGCCAATAGCATTTAAGATACTATAGAATATTTTTCAACACCAACTCCTAAAATATAACACATATAAACTAAATTAAAAAAAAAGTGAAGAAGTTAACTTCCACCCCCCTCCCTCTCCCTCTATATTTTCATCATTTTCGTAAGTTGAAAGGCGGGAGCTGTGAAGTAGAGGCAGTTAGCAATATAATCATATTCAAAAGGCGTGTAAATCATTATTCTATCGAGGTTTTTTAAATAAATTTATAATTTTTTTGTGCAAACTAAAAACAAACTTGAAAATATTTTTCCTTCACTTTTTATACTACATTTAATACTTTTATTATATTTATTGCTTTCACATTTTTGTATCTTGTGAACAACATACAAATGAACTACATACTTAAAAGTAATTATTGACTTTACCTCTTCTGATAAATTGATAAGCAAAATGGTGTCAGAAAAGATTTCGGAAAAAAAGTAACAAGGAACATGGCCTTCGAGACGGACCTCTTTTTGAAAATATTTTCCCTTCATAGAAGTCCATAATATTAATGAGTTTAGAGGCCAACTCGAGCAACACAAAAAATTGCATAAATCCATCATTTTTTTTTCTAAATAGAAAAGAAAACTTTTTCAATTCACGCACAACTTTTTCACAATCTATTTACTGCATTACTAGAGGAACTAAATGAAAAACACTCTTCTCTTAACTTCGCCTTTTGTTCTAAAATAAATGACTTAACTGTCTTGAAAAAAAAAAATGCTAATCAAGAATCATTTAAAATTTCTCCCTCCCCCCTTAAAAAAAAAAAAAAAAACTAATAATTCCATTCCCAAATAAGTCACTTGCTCCCATTCTACTTCCATTGATGAAAAAGCACGAT
>SEYY01021154.1:40000-50000 GCA_009176605.1 Armadillidium nasatum
TTATAATATCGGTTCACTAATTATATTAACTAAATATATAGATTAATTTAAATTTTTGTTTAAATTCCCCTTAGCACTCTTAAATCCATGTATCGATATCTGTTAACTTAATAATCTACTTCTTCGCAAATAAAAAATTACAGCTTTTTTCAAACCTGCAATTGATATTTACGTATAAAAGATTATACACAAATTTAAGCTTCTCCGAAAGAGAGAAAGATGTTTAGATGAAGAATAGCGGCGAAGAGAATAAGTGTGTTAGATGTTGAATTAAACGTTTGTTTGCAATAGAGTTGCAAACAAATGTGTAATTTAAAAAGAGAATGCTTGTATTTTTTATTTACTCTAAATGTGAGTTAAAACACAAGCAGCTGAAAAATATTGACTTAGTAACATAAAATATTTCTAATATATATATATATATATATATATATATATATATATATATATATATATATATATATATATATATATTATATATATATATATATATATATATATATATATATATATAGTATATATAACCCAAATATTAATGTAATTACATTTTTAAGCCGAAAAGTTACAAAATTAAAGTAAATAATGTGACTCGAGTTCTGAAATAACTTTTTTGTTCAATTTACTATATATATATATATATATATATATATATATATATATATATATATATATATATATATATATATATATATATATATATAAATATATATATATATATAGTATATAATATATAATATATATAAAAAAAAAAAAAAAAAAAAAAAAAAAAAAAAAAAAAAAAAAAAAAAAAATAAAAATATATATATATATATATATATATATAATATATATATATAACCCACTTTTCTTTTCAGTGTGCAATTTGCAAAGGGAGGGAGATAACTATGTAATGTATGCAAAAAAACAAAACAACCAATACAAGTTTTAAACAAAAAACTTGTTTTTGCAAAGGAATAAGCTAAGCGTGTAGGACAATATTAATATATTAATTTTTCGAAATAGGAGAGGACAGTAATAGATATAGGAATGAAATACGACTGATGTCTAATTGCTATCGCTGTTTCTAAACTGGACAATAGTCAAAGAAGTAAACATTGGCGATTTTCAGGTGATTATGGTTATTCCGTTTCTCGCGCGAAGTATCGCACCGGTAATGGAAACCAGTTATATACTAAGGGTAGAAGATATTGAAACAACCGTAGAGAAACCATAAAATAAGGTGATCAGTCCACAAAGAAATTTTTAATTCGGGCCCACGAGAAACTTTGTAATGCCAACAAACAATACAAAGTCCAGAGGCTATAAATTTCTTTGCGGAGATGATCCCAACAGAAATTTATTCTAAGCGTACACAGAATGAGACCCTTTTTCACTAAATCTACAGCTAATGGGACAAAGAGAAGGGAAGCTATAAAAAAAGGCAGAGAACGTTCCCTATCGGTATATAAAAAAATGGGGGCAAACAAAAAGACCTAAGCTTATCCAGGATACCAGAACCAATAAATACACCAAACGAAAGATTACCAGGGGCGTGCAAAATATATAACTTTCCGTCCAGCGGCAATTCTAAGCCGGACCCTACTAGAAACCCACTTGTGTGGGTTTCAATGCCTAGCAAGGGGACCTATGCTCTGATGCAAAGGTTATTAAGCAAATTTTACGTTAAAGGGAAGCTTGCAATCAAACAAGGGATATATAGCAAGTCCCAATAAGTCGGAGGTGAATTGAGGTAAAAATAAATGCAACAAGGAAGTTATGTAATGAGGCAAGGGTTAAATTTAACATAACCTCCGGTGAATAATGAAAGCAAGAAATCGGTGGCGAAAAGAGGCTCCGTGACCTTATAAAGGGGAAAAAGTTGACAGACAACACCAACTTGTAGTGTCATTTGTAACTATTATAAACAATTAAATAGATTTTTAATGGACTAGAAACCATTATGACAATTAAATATGAATGAAAACGAATCGAAAGGTGTAGAAGAAATACTGCAAAGGTATATAATAAATTTAAATATTGAAATTACAAATTTTTCACCTTTAGTGAAAAAGAACTTTCTTCTAAGATGGTAACAGTTTTTGGCGCGAACGCGGCGTCATTTTGTTGTATAAAATTTGTAATTAATATTCCATTAATTTTATAACTAATTAAGTAATGGAAATAATGATCAAGATGATCTATGAGATTAAGAGAACAAAGTGTCCAAATTTGGAGTCAATCGGAACAGCGGTTGTAAAGATAGGAAAAAAACAAGCCACAAAATTAATAATTGATAATTATCAATTAATTAATTGTAACCTAGGAAAATTAAGAATAAAAATAGCATCTATTGTATTACAGAAAAACCATTGTGTAAATATGACAATGACTTGAACTCTATTTTCCCAGAATAGAGGTTTTCAGATGAAAAAAAAGCCTAATTTTACGATTAGATTAATTAGGTATAATTAATCAATTAATTAAACTTAATCATTGGATCTGAAGTGATCTGACAAGTCAAGAGCAATAAAATACAACAAAAAGAACGATAAAATATGTCTAACCCCGAGAAAATCAAATTTAAGTGGAGATATGTAAATTTGAAAGAACCCCAGAGCATATATATATATATATATATATATATATATATATATATATATATATATATATATATATATATATATATATATATATATATATATATATATATATATATATATATATATATATATATATATATATATATATATATATATATATATATATATATATACACATCTGGAATAGGGGGTGTGACATATCAAACGAAAGGTAATAACCTCCTGAATACGAATGTTAATAAAAATGAAGCAAATGAACTTTATGAAAAGTTATAAACCAAAGAAGCAGAAAAAAATGAGTACGGTAAAATTTTTGTACTGCCATTTGGGAAGGGTTTGGGTAAAATATGGATCCAAAACCGGATACAATTAAATATATGTAGTTATACATAAATATATATATATATATATAATATATATATATAAAGAATTAAATATGACTGTGTTCTCGGTCACAAAGATGGGCAAAAACCCTTCAAAGCCAATCATTTACATCCTTAGAGTTAAAAAACCAGTGTCTGGTTGGAATTTTGGTATGAAAATTCGCAACACATACACATTATTACTGAGTATTTATTATAGTTTTCATGAAATTGTAAAAAAAAGTTTTTATTTTATTCTTTAAATTTTCTTAAAATTTTTTTCCTTTATATGTAAATAATTATTTTATATTTAATTAACATTTTATGTTTATTATTTGATTCAGTGTTTACACATTTAAATTATATATTTTTTTATCTATGTTACTCTTCTACAATTTCTGCTGTTTGAGACGCAGAAATCTTCTAGTACTATTTATGGTATCCCTGTTACTATAATCCATGATTATTCATATACACACACACTGACGTAGCACTCCGGAGGAATGAGGAGTCTTTTGAAACTCTCATTATTTAATAAATATTGTAAATTTATTAATGTGTGTAACCGTCTGACCCTACAAGAGACTAGAGTTACCCTGAGAACCATCACAGGAGACGAAGTTCATGGTAGAACTTCCCTTACCAAATACATAAACCACGCCTTCATGGTTCTAGAGGATAATTATTGCGCTTTTCCGGGAGATATCCTCCTTAAAGATGTAAAAATTTTACAAACATTCCCTTAATTTTAGATTATTCAGAGCAATGTCTTTTTTAAAATACAGATGCAAAACTCATACCTATTCCTTTAATTCCTATTAACTAATAAAGTAAACCAAAACTCTTCCCTTACTAAGAGTAAAACCCAGAAACGTAAACCTGATTATATCTCCATTGACATGGCAGATATAGATTATAATCCCACAGGAATGTTCGCATTAATTTCTATTGAAACTTCCCAACCTAAAACCATACAAACTACTTTCCAAATTCTACTTCTGAAGTCGATTTTTTACCCAACCTTTATGAATATTTATATTTATCTTTGGCTTTATATGTGAAGAAGTTTTCACATCACACTTACATCAGCACTTGCTACTAAGGCATTTACAGATAAACATCTTATATTTTCAAACCACTTTTCTTTGCATGTCACACAAGCCAAAGTGAACTTGGGAAAATTAAAAAATAAACTTTTAATATTAAAAGATTGAGCAGATCACTTCATGTATTACTTGTGATTTATTCATATTTTTATTTCATAAAAAAAAAAATACGGTACAATAGTAAAGAGCATTAAAATTGCAAACACACTGCGTCAACTGAATTAAAAGATGAAGAGCCTCATGAAGAAGGTTCTCGACATATCAACTGAAGAAGACTGTTAGAAAAGCAATTTATAAATAAATACTAGGGACGGAGCGATACCAAAATTTTTACCGATACCGATACCGATACCTAAAAATTCCCGAAGCCGAACCCGCCGATACTTACCGGATACCGATACTTTTATCCAATAAAATTTTTTGCCGTATCGGATACGGTAAAAATTTACGGTATCGCTCCATCCCTAATAAATACCCAATAAATTTAATGAAATAGACATTTCTAAGTAAATTTCCTTACCCGAAACCAAGTACTTGTACTCCTGGTCGATCTTCTGGTTAATTTCGAACATCTCTTTGGCTTCCTTCTGCGACAGGCGTTCGTGACTGGAGAGGGTCGCATCACTTATATCTCGAATGTGTTTGTGATGTTTGAATTTGAGCACCAGCACGATTGGGTAAATGTTGTGACGATGCATTCTCTCGACGGAACTAAGACTTACATCCAGAATCCCGTGACAGCTCTAAAAATAAAATTAATTTGGCCAGTTTTAAAAAATAAAAAATGATACTACTAATACTATTGCTGCTACTACTAATAATGAATACCTTATCACAGATGGCTTTCACTTGCGACATGAAGGTGACTTCATAATGATTTCCCCTCCGCCTGTAATCGACCACTGTCCCATTCTGAACACCGGCTTCAAGATCCGCCTGTGAGCAATGCTTTATTTCAGGAATGCACTTAGTGAACGTATGAGGAAAGTCGTGAATCAGTTTTTCGCAGACCACTTCCCATAAAGGTCCTACCATGATCAAAGGCCGTCGAATTAGGTAGTCTAAACGCTCCACTCTCATGTAAGCTAAGGGAACTGGTTCGTCGGGCACGGGAGTAGCTTCAGCATATGCGCTAAGGGAAGCATCGGAGAAACTGGCTAATTCCTTAGAATCTCTTGAAGATGACCTCGAATGCTTTTTGCGACGGAAAAACGATCGCCGAGCTCCTGTCGACCCACGACGAGAGCTGTCCATGGGAAGCTCTCCCATATTCCTCTGTGATAAAATTTCTTCTTCCACTCTGAAAAGAGAAAATTAAAAGATAAGTAAAGCACAATAATCTTCCAATAAACGCAAGTTTCATACCCTTTCAATGTTTATTTAATGAAATTATTAAGTTTACCATCATTAATTACTTACTTATCCTTGCTTGGAATAGTCCCGCAAGAGCGTTTGTCTCCGTCTTCGTTAACAATCCAAGCGCGCCACTGACCGAGCATACTATTAAAAAGGGTATTGTCTACGTACAATATATCGTCCTTATGGAAGCACAGCTCCGAAGAATCATTCCTCTCCGACTTCGTGAAGAGAGCTCTCACGTAAAAGCAGTCACCTGGCTGGTCTTTAATTTCAGAGTACGCTGCAAAAAAATTTTAAATATCAAACATCCAAATATATATAACTATTATATATATATAAGGTTATTATTAAGGTCTGCTAACACTTTCGCTGACTTACTTTGGTAGTCCCACTGCACAAGCATATTAACATTTTCTGATGGTTTGGAAAGCTCGCACGCCGCTTGTTCTGCCGTCGCGTGACGAAGATCGATTTCGTTGAACTCTAAGATCCGGTCACCAACGCGAAGATCCGATTTGGCGGCCGGCGAATCCGGTCGGATTGAATGAATGAAGATCCCGAGGGCATTTCCACCCACCATCTGAATGCCCCAAATTATGGCATTTGTTCATCTCGATGTATACCATTCGGGGTTCACATTTCTTGCTGGCGGACCCTCCTTTAGACTCAGAACTTGCGCCATCACTGTGTACCAAATAATAATAATAATAATAATACAAAAGGATGAGTCAAATAATAATAAATAAAAAATGATACTACTCAATTACAGTCAATAATAATAATAATATTTAGCCTTTTACTTATAAAAGCTCGGATAAAAAGGTCCATATGATACCCATCATAAAATAGAGTCAGAAAAATCATTGCTCAGATTAATAGCTGGCATACATCAATACAATGTTTTAAAAGTTTTATTTAAATGAAATGGGGGAAAACAGCGATGCTGCTAATGTTCGAGAAGCTCCCAGTAGAACAGGCTTAGAATAATAATAGCAGTTCACTCTGGGGTACATAATATGCTGAAAAGGGATATAATATGCAGAGAAGTGATATATGCAGAGAAGGGATATAATATTTATATTATATAGAATATAAATATATATAATATTTATAATATGCAGAAAAACTAATCCCACAAACTCTTCTCACTCAAAGGAACCAGTAAATGACAAGAGTCTGAAAGAACAATGTTCTTAATTCCTTTGTGATACCACCATAAAAAAACCACACACACACAAACGCGAAACCTTAAAAATCGGTAACTTTTATTTTTTTGAAAGGTAGTAGTGAAATAATAATAATAATTACCTTGTAAATGACTCTTGCCTCTTAAGGACATTAAGGAGATGAGTTGCTTGTGGACGGGTAAGTGTGGATCTCGCGCTTGGGGGAAGGGAATGTTCCAGTGTATCTCTTGGGTCTAAAGGTGCCCTTAATGTAGAGCTGCTTGATGGAGGCAAGTCCTCTTCTTCTTCCTCTTCCTCCTCATCTTTCCCCCCAATTGGAGAGCTTCTAGCTGCTTTTGGAGAGTTTTGGGGTGTTGGAGTACCAGATCGTGACCCCATTATCATACTCCCTCCGCTACTACTTTCATCCCAACTTTCAGCTTCATGATACTCTGAAAATAAAAAACGAAAATGTAATTTAATCCTAATTTTTTTTCCTTCCAACTTAATGGTTTAACCTCAATGGAGATTCCACTCACTCTCTGGATTGTATTGCACAAGCATTGTAACTGAATTCCCACACTGGGACAGGACGGTCGAAGCGAGTGTTTTATTTGCCGACCTCATATTGATTCCACATACCTCAAGAAGTTGGTCCCCGACGCAAAGCCCAACCTAAAAGAAGTGAAAAAGCAGAAATGTAAATAACAGAAGAGGTGAAAGATATTTTCTTAAAAACAACTCAATTTAAACATCCAGTTCTCAAAGATGTTTTCAGAATATAATAAAATGTTAACACTTAGTAGTAATACTTGCCTGCTCAGCCAGCGAATTGGATGTGACTGAAGACACGTAAACACCCCCGCTCTCTAAACACCTAATCTGAATACCCAGAGGTTCTTTTTCCTTTTCTATGTAAATGCTCCGAAGATCTCCGGACTGAGCTCTAAAACGAGAACATCAAGATCAGTTACAAATTTTTAATTTATTGAAATTCACATTTATTAACGTTATAAAAGCTAATATCTCACTTCTTTTGAAGCATATGAGGATTGTTAACTGAATGAGATATTTGTGTAACAGGATATGCTCTGGGCATTGGACTCTCTCTTTCAGGGTTCTGTTCCCCCCTATCAAACCCACGCTCCATCAGGGTATTCCGTCCGTTTTTGTTCCCTCCGATACCGGTACTGGTCGCAATTCTGAAAAAGTGATAGGGTAGGTTACCGTATTTAAGAATAAAAAATTAAATTAAAATACAAAAGAAATCATCTTAAGTTTGGTAATAATAAAGAAAGAAAACTATTTGCTTGAGATACAGTTCACTGAGGGCAGAACAGTTTTAGTAACTGTTTACTCATGGGTTCCATTAACATTAATTTAAAAGAAATTCATTAGTTTATAAGTGAAAAAAAAATTCACTAGATTTTAAAATAGAGTTTGTAATCATGGATTCAAAGCAATTTTTTTAGCAAATTTTTTCATTTTCATAATTTTAAATATCTAAATACCGTAAATTACCTCAGGCGTTCCTCGTCCCTTTTCCGAGGAATGGTTGACACAGTTCTCTGGTAGTCGTGGTATGATGGTGGTCCCACATGAGAATGAGTTAAACCCGCTGGCTCTTCCTGCGCAATCCGTAGTCCGTGAGGGTGGTGAGGATGTATAGCTCTCTTTAGACCACCTCCAGTGTCCACTGACGGGGAGGCTGAGTGGTAAAAACCCCCCAAACCACTTCCGCTGGATAAATTCAGCCAAAAAGTTGGAGAAGAGGATATCTGATTCTCGTAGTAGTTTCTTATGTCACGTGGATCTCTGTCTGGTCCTGGTGATGATAATATTGAGTCTCCACTTCGAGAGGGGGACAAGAAATTTGGGGACCCTCCAAGCATGGGAAGAGGTGGAGGCGAAGAGTAACTGGGAGATGAGTAAGAGCTAACACCACCGGAAACAGTATGCGGATGACTATGAGGGTGGTACGAAAGTGTGGAGTAAGGAGCAAAAGCTGGGGAGGCTCTAAGAGCCCCACTCGTAGGTGAATAGAGACCAGAGTGAGAATGTGGAATGCGAGAATTTGGGGGAAGATAATCACCCAGAGAAGCCAGCTTTATAGGTCTACCCAAGTATACAGGAGGAAGACTGGAAGGCTGGTGATGTAATGGACCTCCCTCAGTTTCGTTATGAGGATATTTAACCCAGTTTTTCTTCACGTAATATTCAAGTTCCTCTTTGCCAACATTTCCCGAGCGAACTGAAAAATCCAAAGATGTGTCTGGCGAGCTATGATGTTGCTGCTGTTGTTCCTGATGTTCCTTCTCGCTTTCGTCTTTGCGATCGGTAACCGAAGCTCCGACACCGATTCTACTGGAAAGATTGGAGTAAATTTGTTGCCCTGGTGGCTGTGTTGAGTAATTGGGAGACCCGTAATGTTCACTTATTTTATAAGGCGATGTTAAATCGGTGTTTTCGATGCTTTTGAACACGCTGAACATGGGGTGGGCCGACCTAGGATTATTATTACTGGTAAGGTTGGCCCTAAGGCCACAATTGTTTCCTCTTGCGCCACTGCTATTGATGTTGTGATGTTTATTTTCATCTAAATCGTAGGGGCTAACGTAGGTTTTTGGACTTGAAGAAGGTAACTGATTGCTTTCTGAGGAAACTGATGTTAAATACATGGAAAGGGGAGGTCTCTCTTTCCTGGGTACTGGTGCTTTGATTGTGCCAATATTTATGTCATTTAAAGTAATTATTCCCCCTCGGTATTTGGGCCATGTTCCTCCTGATTTCTCTTTCTTTTTGGAACGTTTAGCCGTGCCGGAAGATGACGATGATGAGGAGGTGTAACGATAGCTTTCTAAAACAGAGTCAAGTTCTGCAATAGCATTCTCTTTTTCTTGATCAAATGTTGGTATACCTATTCCTCTATTTATGACACTCTTTCGTTTATCTTCTTTTTCACGACTCTCACTCCGCCCATCACCTCTCTCTTTACTATGTCTACGAGGCTTGACAATATTCTTAAATTGTCCCCACGGACCACCAGTTGATCCTTTTTCCTCGGTGGGTTTTGTAACATTATAAACAACTCTTTCACTACTCCCCACACGCCTCTCTTCTCCTCCCCGAGTCAATTTAAGACCTAAATCCCGAGTTCCCCGACCAAGAGGAAGTGCATACGCATCTTTAGAAGGAGAAGTTGACAGGAATGCCTTATCATCCTCTGTCATGTTGTGTCCACTAGACGACGAACTCAGCGGAGCTGAGAGAGATGAGGAACCTCCCACAGATTTTAAAGTAGTTAGTTGGATCACCTCACCACTAGAGTCCAGAAGAGCTTGAGCCTCTTCACATGATGCAGTTGCTTCTACTGGCTTTCCATTAACCTGTCATATATATATATATATATATATATATATATATATATA
>SEYY01021154.1:55000-62500 GCA_009176605.1 Armadillidium nasatum
CTTCTCTCTTCCATCTTAAATCCAACTTCCTACACCATTATCTTAACCTTAATAATAATAATAATAATAATAATAATAATGATGCGTCACTCACTATCTGCAATTGCAATGTCTCTAGTTCCCATTCCTGCATGTCGGTGTCAATGGCTGAATCTCTTGAATTGTTGTGTCCTATCACGTGGCGAACGGACACAGTTTTCTCCTGCATCGCCTCCAACTTTTCCCTGCAAAGCAAAAATGTTTTAAAGCATTTACACGATCTTATTTAATACATTTCTAATGACAAAAAAAAAAAAAAAAAAAAAAAAAAAAAAAAAAAAAAAAAAAGTTCAACACTCTTTTCCATTCATCTCTAAAGAGATGAAAATTGTATCATATGAAGAATAGGTATCCTAGATGATTTTGATTAATTAAATTGCAATATTTAAAAAAAAAACTGGGGTAGGATTCCTTCAAGGTTTACGGGTATGAAAAAAATATGCCCAAACAGGCAAAGAAACCAAATCTAACCTAGAGTTTTAAACTTTATGTAATACACCTAGATAAAAGTGGGGCGGTAGGGGGAAGGGCGATTTCAATTAAACTCCAAATTCTCTGAGATCCTAGAAAGGTTTTTCCTTTTCCTTAGTTTGTAGGAAGATCATCCTTCATAATAATCCTCATGATTCAAAATACGATTATCAACATTCATAACTTTAAGGATATTGATACTCAAAATGCTCCTAACTAGCGAATCCTACTGAAATATTACTCTCTGAAGATAGATATTTTATGCTAATTAAGGACTTAACATAAACATAGGTCTAGAGTAAATAGGTAAATAAGAAGGAAACAGTTTCTTTAATTCTTAGTTATTGAAAATTAATTCGAAGTAATCCCTTTAAAACACATAGTTAAAGGTCACAGATATTAACATAAATATTAAGTAACAACAGGTGTTTAGGAAAGAATAAAAACTATAATAAAATCTGAATAATACAAATTAAGACTCCCCTTTTTCCTTCATTTTATGAACTCCTGGACTGAATTATTTAATTAAATTATTAGTATATAAAAGACGAAGAAGAAATTTGCAGTGCGACTGGACTACAATCTCTTTCAGGATTGATCTTACCTTAGTTCTTTGAGTTCTTTTGACGCTTCGTTCCGCTGCTTCATCATGTCGTCCGAGTCGCGAAGCGCCTCAGCCAATTCTGAGACAGCGCGGTCGCGTTCGTGACGGAGTTTATCGCAGTGAGCGCGGATACTCTCTCGCTCTAACACGATCTTATCCCTCTCACTAAAGGCCCAGTCGCGACGGCCTTTTGAAACTTCGGCTTCTCGCTTGGCCTCTGCAAAAGTATAGCTTAATCAAACAAAGCCTCACATGCAAATAATAATTAATTTCAATATTCCGTCGCATGACTTTTATTTCCAAAGAGAACTAAAAAAATAAAAAATAAAATGATAAATATAAAATTGCTGCTAAAAACTTTAAAGACGAAAGACAATAAAGGTTCTACTACGAAGCAAAAAAGCTTAACAAACCACCTTTTTAATTTAAAAAAAGGGCAATAACGTTGAAGACGCCTACATGTTACTAATATGTATCTTATACCCGATATAAAACTCACTTTTAGGTGGAGCACGTCACAGTAACAAAAGAAGAAGAAATAGTTAATATGAGATTATTGATATGATAATTAATGATTTACAATTACGTTTATTATGAATATATTCTCTGTTAAAAAAGAACCCTTCCTAACGTTTCCATTCTTTTATTTTTCCACCCACAGCAAAAATACTTCAAATAATACAATTCAATAAAAGTATTTTGATTTCTTTTTTAAAACTTTGTATTTGGTTACATTAAAAGCTTGAACTCGCTTCCGAGAATCGACCTACAAACTTTGATAAATATCTCTCTCCCACAACTGTTAAACTTTTATCCTTCCTACTCATTGACACAGCTTCACTTCTCTACTGTAGTATCCCTACACTTCACAAATCTAATCATACACTCTACGTTCCATAATCTACAATGTTAGATCTCTCGTCTTCTGCCTATGAAAAAAATTCATTCATTTTCTATTTACCTAAAAAATCATTGTATATAACTTTGATATCCACCAGACAGCTGTCACTCCCAAAATCCATATAACTATGAAAGGTATTGATAACATCTTGGGTGCTAGGATAGATATTTTAAGCTAGTTAAGATTTATTCGTTCCATGTTGCTTCCTTATTATACGAATAGCAAACAATTTAAAACAAACATACAAATTCTCTATTTTTATTTCCCATAAACAAATTTCTCAACATTTTTCCAACATAACCTCACACAAATGTTCAAGACATTTAATATGAAAACATTATTTTCGTCCAAATGGTTCTACTGAAAGAGAGATAACAGTAATATTAACAATATCAACACCTTAATTGGTTCAACACAAATTTCTTTAACGTTTCACAATCCTATTGAAATCTTTTGTTATAAATGAATTCACAATTTCCTTTACAATATTTTATCGATGCGTAAATTTCAAGATTTTTTTTTAATAATAATAAAAAAAATAATTATTAAAATACATTACATCTACCATTTTTAGCAATTTTTTTTAATTAGCAGGAAAATGCTAAAAAATCTAGCATTTAAAAACAATTTTTGATTGCAAGTATTATAAAATATAATTTCTAAACATAAATAAACCATAAAAAATCATTTTTGAAAAAGGTATCAATGGGAACGTGAAACGGGAAAGGTCCTAAAACTAAGCTGCTAATAACAATAATAATAACAATATTAATGTTTACCTTCCGTATTTCACATCGGCAAGCTAACAAAGGTAAGCGAAACAGTGTGTAGATGACACGGATAAAGATACGGTGGGTGAGGGGGGGTCACAAGGGGATACATAATAGGGGGAAATTAATCATAAATCGGTTTGGGGACAATAAGTCATTGAGTGGACAACCTTATCGGAAACTTTGAGGTTTAAGGAATTGTGGGGAGAATGGGGGAGACGGGGGGGGGGCGGGAGAATTTGGGGAATGAGGGACAAGATATATATAAGGTTATGTTAATAGGATACAGGAAGGTTTGAAAGAAAGACAATAAGCCAATTAGTAAAACTATAAATATAAAAACTTATTAATTTCACTCTTATATAAATGTAAAACAATTTACCTATCATATATTAGATATCTTTTACAACAACTACTACTACTACTACTAATAATAATAATAATAATACGTACCATCTAGGTCACTCTGAAGCTTCTCCACTGTCTTGCGCAAACGGTCGATCTCCTGGTTGGCCTGATCGAGGTTCTCCAGCCTTTCTTTCTGGGCCTTTGAGTACAGGTCGTGAGAGGTTGTCATGGCCAAGTCAGAAGCGTCCTTCAATTTCATATCCCTGTAAAAATCAGTCAAAATGACCCAATTAATCCTCAAACTCAAAACTAGATACTAAAGAATTCCTAGCTAATTCACTAAAACTAATTTTACTAAACAAATATATATATATATATATTATATATATATATATATATATATATATATATATATATATATATATATATATATATATATATATATATATATATATATATATATATATATATATATATATATATATATATATATATATATATATATATATATATATTTGCCAAGGAACATATAATGGGAAGTATATTCTGAAATGTGTATCAAGAATTTGTTGAGAAAATGTATTGAAGTCCTAATAATATTGATACTTCATCAAGTTTTTTATAAAACTCAAATTTCATTAAAATAAAATTATATGCAATATTTACAAAACTAGGAAAAATTACAATTAATTATAGTTGTTCTAATTATACATTATTAAATATACATATATACAACTATATTTATCCTTATAATACTTTTAGTTGGTTAATCTCAGAAAGTTGTATATACCATACTTTCTATAGCATTGTATGATTTTTTAAAGTAATATTTATAATAACAAAATTATTCTGATAAAAACAATCTATAGCACCTTTTTTTCTATCTTTCTGTCTCTTTAAATAATATAATTCAAAAAAATTATCGCACTTTACTCCCGCTTTTATGTGAGACTATTTTCAATCTCATTTCTTAAACCTATCTACTGAATATCTATTTCTATTTACTCAATCATATCTATTGTCAATCTTCTTCTTAGAAAGAAATTTTTTTTTTTGGACTAAACAGCTTTTACAAGCGTCTTGGTGTTTCTATCATTGATTTTACCACTCCCTCTGCAACTTTAGATTTCCATAATAAGAGGCATTTGTTAAATCATTTTATCTATCATGGTTAATGTGAAACCAATGTAAGAATTACCATGTAAAACATTATAGAGAGAAGCATCAGGATAAATATCTATTATCAATTCTTTATTTTCTATTTTCTTCAAAGGTACTTCTTCCATTTGCTTCCAAACTTTTATCAGACTTCTCATATCACTTGTTTAATTTTTATACTTTTTGATGGCTAAGCCTGGTTTCGTATGTTATATTTAATTCAGTCAGCCTACTAATACCCGGATATTCAGTTTTTTTCGTAGTTATTCAACACTTCTTATAAAATGTGTTAGATCTATACAAACATTTTTCTTTGCTTGTTGAATATTGACTCTTACATATCTTTCAGTCCATACTAAATATACATTCCTTTTTTATTTCTTCTTCCTTGAAAATATGTGGGGTCTTCACATCAAAATTTCCAACTGCAGTTATTAATATAATTAGTTAATTTTAATGCTTCAAGAGAACATGTAGGCGGTTCATTCATTTGATCTTTATTTCGATCTTCAAAACCTCTTGCTATTTTGATCTTTATTTCGATCTTCAAAACCTCTTGCTATTTTGATCTTTATTTCGATCTTCAAAACCTCTTGCTATTTTGATCTTTATTTCGATCTTCAAAACCTCTTGCTATTTTGATCTTTATTTCGATCTTCAAAACCTCTTGCTATTTTGATCTTTATTTCGATCTTCAAAACCTCTTGCTATTTTGATCTTTTTTCGATCTTCAAAACCTCTTGCTACAGTACAAATACATTTTTATCTATTTTTTTTCTGTTACTATCCATCTTTTTGTTTAACCTGTTTAACCTCCTCATAAACTTCATTTTCTTTCCAACTATTTATCTAACTCCATTAATTTTGCCTTCAATATTTATTCATTATTAAAATTACGTAATAGAACTTTTTTTTTATTCAGGAATATTCACCAAAAACTCTTAAGGATTCCGTATATCTACCCAGTTTTCTTCACTGTTATCTACATATTTAACATTACAGTTGTCGTTAAATAATTCACTAGTAACTTTTTCAAGCTCTACTCAGAGAATTTTCACTTCTCTATCATTATTTTCTTCCTCCTCTATTTCGCACTTCACCACTGTGTACAAGACTGTCAACTTGGCAAGTTATACTATTATTTTATTATCTAATCACCTAAATATAATAATAGCTTGATATATTAGAATTTTATTGCTTAATCAGCTAATATTCATTATCTAATTCAATGTAGCAGACTAGCAGTAAACTAACTACCTTAGTTTAATAATAGTACCCGAATATGATAAGCTACTCTAATTTTATCCTTGAGGTCATTCCCAGTTTTTTCCCAGAGAAAACCTTGGAAAATGGTTCAGAAAGTTTTTCCCAACCAACCCTCGTTAGAAGATAATCCACTTATTAGGGATGGAGTGAAGTATCGGTATCGGGTATCGGCATATTTTTTTATACTTTATCGGTAATTTTTTGTATTTTTCGGTAAGTATCGGTATATTTTTCGGTATCGGCATTTTTAGTATCGGTGGTAAAAATTTTGTATCGGTATGGTATTAGTATCATTTTTTTCTTTGGTATCGGTATCTGGTAAAAATTTTGTCTATCGCTCCATCCCTACCACTTATCATAAGTAAGCTTATTCTTAGCTGCTATTGTCCACACTAATACCATCTCCCAGTCATTAGCAATTTTCCTTCAATAGTTTTTGGATCACTACTTTTATCAATCCTACCAATTTTTCACATTTCCCATTGCTCTATGGGCTTTCTGTAGCTGTACTCCTTAGTTCTGTTAAAAAACATTGTTACTAATTTTATTTCTTCATTCTGATATTCTATTCCATTATTTTAGGTGCTCCAAAAATGTTTATCCAATTTAAAAGAATTTTTCTGCATTATCTCTTCTGGTTTTTTTTTTTTTATCAAATTATGTTATTTTAATAATATTATTATCAAATTATTTCCTACAAATTATGTTACTCTAACATAATTTGTAGCCATATCCACCATAACTAGGAACTTTTCCTACCTTAATTTCCCCATCCAAGGGTCTTCGCAGGTACTCTCTTATATCTTAAACAAATTTTACAAGTTATTACATATCTCTTTTAATTCCTATTTTATCAAATTTTTCTTCTTTTAAAAAGAGACTTCATTCCAATAACCTGTTTCCTATAAGCTGCCAAATTTATTTCAAAGCTACCACGTTCAATTTGAAGATGTAGTTTTTAATTAACTTTCTTCTTTGGTCTATATTTTTCCAATCTACTTAGGCCCCAAAAATACATTATTTTTTTACTTCTATAATTTACACTTTCCCTCTAGCATTGTTCAAATTTAATTGGATATTTTACGTTCTTTCGACATCCCATTCAACCAAGGAATATCACCTTGAACTACTTCAGTCCTTTTCATCCTCTTTCCACCAATTATACAGGGTATATTTAACTACTTTTAAAAGGGCAGTATTATTTTTTCCAAACACAAGCAATTCCTTTTGATATTCGTTGATTCTCACTCATCTTTTTCTAAGTCCATCCTACTTCTTCCCTCCATCTTTTACTCCATTTAAAGATAAAATTGTGTTTCTCTACATATTTGGATAGCTACTCGCTACTCCATTAACTTTAGAATTGTATTTGTTTCTCCAGTTATTTGAGGAACTACTAATTAAATTTTTTTCTTTACATACATATGTCATTTTTTTTACACAAGCTATACCATATATCCTTCTTTATCATATTTAAAACATGCCTATTCGGTTTTCTCTTCATAAGCAATCCTTCCACAATATAAATATTTGCATTTGTTCTTTCTTCTTGTATCGCTTATCTATCTTTTTTTATTGTTTATAAACAAATCTTTAACTTCGTCCTGAAAAATTCTTCTCAAAGCCAAAACCATCTTAACTGCTTCATATATATATATTAGGGATGGAGTGAAGTATCGGTATCGACTATCGGCAAAATTTTAGGAGTAAAGTATCGGTATCGGTAATATCTTTTTTAGGTATCGGTAAAAATTTTGGTATCGCTCCATCCCTAATATATATATAATTTTCTCAACCACAGGTTCCTCCTAGATCAGTGTGAAAATCTATTTTATTGAAGTTGGCTCCATATATTAGGTGGCTTCCTTTAAATACCTTTCTCATATCATCACCTCCAACAGCTCCACACTCTTCGTAAAATTTTTTTCGTCATCTTATTAAAA
>SEYY01021154.1:67500-87500 GCA_009176605.1 Armadillidium nasatum
AAGTTTTCAGAATTTCATAAAATATACCCCAAGAGACTAAAGTTCTTATTCTTCTTCTTCATTTTTTTTTTTTTTTTTTGTGGATGTTATCCGCCACTGTTATATCAATATTTTTTTAGTCTATGTTCTTATCCATAACACTCATTCTTCTATCAAAAATGCCTTCTACATTATTTACAATAATAATAATAATAATAATAATAATTGTTTAAAAAACAACACAGAAAAAAAAAAGAAATTCATAACATATGTTTTCATAACAGCTTCAGCCTTGAACAAAAACCACGCAAAAACACAAACGTAAAGGCAAAACACGAAGAGACAAGCTATCAAACGAATGTAGAAGCACATACTAATAATAATAATAATAATAATAGTTATAAACAACCAAAGCAACAACATTTAAAACAGTTATTAAAGTAACAAGACGCACACACAACAGTAATAACAAACTCTAAACAGTAACAATAATGAACATTAATGTAATAATAATAATACTAATAATAATAATCCCTACTACTAATACTACTATTTTCACTATAAATAAGAGTAGTATGCACACATAACTAGGTGGTTCATGGCTCATGTTGCGCCAAACGTGTACCACCTACCTGTCTCTTAAGCGGGTAACGTGCATTTTTGGGCTGAGATTGTAGTAGAAGGTTTTAAGAGGGATGGTGGCGAAGACAATGAAAACAATACGGGGGAGACGAAAATGAATTAATAATAATAATAATAATAATAATAATAATAATAATAATAATAATAATAATAATAATAATAATGTCTTAAATGGCAACAAATATAAAGTCAGTAGTTGTATTGTAATGTTACTGCTTGGGTAGTAAGACAATATTTGCGAGACAGTGTTTGTTGTAACAGTATGTAAATGTATGAAAAGTGTGGATAGGTCAGTAACTGCAGGGAAAACGCAGTACGAGAGCAAATGTCAACGCAAAATTGCGATGGAATATGGTGTTATGTATATCATGACTGTGTATAACCAGTCACAGACTATATATATAAAAAGAAATTGTTGGATGGTACATATAGTCATTGGAAATCACTGGGTACTACAGGTCTGACCGTGTAAGTTTAGTGTCTCTAGGCAACATAACACTACATCTAAGTCCTAATTCAGTCGGTTCAATGATAGCACATATACAGAGAATAAAAGGTTCGTAGATATGCCAACAAGTGAGAAGGAGTTAGTAGCGTAATGAACTTACGCAAATAGACATTGTGTATAATCACTAACCTACAATTTATGTTTAAACAAAGTTTTAAGTTGTAAAGTCGAAGAACACAGTGATGACTCCGCCCTGCCTGCAACCCCCTCACTCCCTCCCCCAATCTTCGAGACCCCCTTTCAGTCTTAATTAAAGAAAGGGACTACATAAATGCGAAGTCTTCTACAGTAATATCAACAAAAGCTAAGAAATATATATACCCAAAAATAGCCCCCCCCCCAAAAAAAAAAAAAAAAAAAAAAAAAAAAAAAAAAAAAAAAAAAAAATTACCTTTCCGAAGTCAATGATGGAACAAAAATAAAAATAATAAAATAAAATAAAATAAATAAATAAATTAATTTAAACAGACGCTAGGGCAAACATTTAGTACGACGATCTCAGCGCATTATTCTCTTTACATACGAAGCAAAAACACCCAGTGGAATTAACACATACATGCACACAACACACCTACATTCACGCCAACATCGTTATTATTATTATTATAATTATAAATTATTATTATTATTATTTAGAATTTTAGACGGAATTTTAGATGGGTTTTGGGAAGTAGATATTTACAAGCCATTTTTGAAGGTAACGCCCCAGTAATACGATCGTGCATTATTAACAATGAAAGAAACTCCGAGAGGAGACACCAGTTCAGGAGGGTTTTTGAACGGACATACGACAACTCCTGAAGGATTTCTGGAGAGAGAGAGAGAGAGAGAGAGAGAGAGAGAGAGAGAGAGAGAGAGAGAGAGAGAGGAGAGAGAGAGAGAGAGAGAGAGAGAGAGAGAGAGAGAGAGAGAAAGAGAGAGAGAGAGAGAGAGAGAGAGAGAGAGAGAGAGAGAGAGAGAGAGAGAGAGAGAGAGAGAGAGAGAGAGAGAGAGAGAGAGAGAGACAACATAAAACTGTACGATGGTGTCTTTTGTTGATACGAAACAGCAAAATAAGGATAACAATAAAAATGTGGGGGGAAGATGGGGCAAAATCGGACACCCTATTATATCTATTTACCCTTCAATAAAAAAATATAACAATAATTTAAGCAATCTACACAATGAAACAAACCAATTAAAAAAAAAAAAAAAAAAAAAAAAAAAAAAAAAAAAAAAAAAAAAAAAAAAAAAAAAAAATTTAAAAAAATAAATAAATAAATAAATTTGACCTCGTACCCAGGGTTGTCCGACCTTACCCCATAAACTATAAAGACACATCCCTCTATAGTATAACGATATTGGTTTAAAATGTGCTTTAAGCATATTTTTTGTTTTCTTTTTATTTTTTAATATTTTAAATGAAGGATTTTTACACACTGGTTAAAAACAGATCAATTTTATCATCAAATATTAATTTTTTTATTTAGAAAACATTTAAATAAAAACAATGAAAATATAGAGACTCGAATAATGCAAGGGCGTAGTGACAAAATAAATAAATATTTGTGCATGTCTGTACTATATATATATATATATATATATATATATATATATATATATATATATATATATATATATATATATATATATATATATATATATATATATATATATATATATATATATATATATATATATATATATATATATATATTATAATATATTGTTGTAGGGAAAATATTTAATGAAGAAAAATAAATGCAAAATGGCTAATGGAAAATATAAACAAAAGAAAGAGTTAAATGAAAACATACATTACTCAAAATATAGTTTCAATGTGTCATTTGAGTACGCACAGCATCGTGCATGTATGAAGAAAGGCTCAAACGTATGCCTTTGAGACACAAGCACAAAGAGAGGAGAGAGAGAGAGAGAGAGAGAGAGAGAGAGAGAGAGAGAGAGAGAGAGAGAGAGAGAGAGAGAGAGAAAGAAGAAAGAGAAAGAAAGAGAGAGAAAGAGAAGAGAGAGAGAGAGAGAGAGAGAGAGAGAGAGAGAGAGAGAGAGAAGAGAGAGAGAGAGAGAGAGAGAGAGAGAGAGAGAGAGAGAGAGAGAGAGAGAGAGAGAGAGAGAGAGAGAGAGAACGTGCATTAACGATGAGTAGGGATAACAAAAAAAAAAAAAAAAAAAAGAAGTTTGTGACGTTGTGAAAGAAGTTGAAAGTGGCTTGAAACGAACCTAAGGTCCATTCCTCATTATTAGAAGTCCCCGCCAAAGAAAAATCGGGGTCTGGCCGAGTCAACAATATCTAGCCGGTTGGGACTGTAATAGCCGAATGATGGGGACATGTTCCCGGGGTTGAGCAATCGGGCGGCATGGATCGACGACACGTGACGAATCAATAGCTGAAGTAGGGGGGAGGGGGGGAAGTCATCACTGTTGCTTTTTATACTATTACTGTAAATAACTGTTGCACATAAGCTGTTAATGAGTGTGTGTAGGTGTAGGTGTGTGTGTGTGTGTGTGTGTGTGTGTGTGTGTGTGTGTGTGTGTGTGTGTGTGTGTGTGTCTAAGAGAGTAAAGAAGTGAGTTTAGGAAACATTTTATATTATTATTATATTATTATTATTATTATTATTATTATTAGAAATAAAAAAAAAAAAAAAAAAAAAAAAAAAAAAAAAAAAAAAAAAATTATATTATTTCAATATATATATATATATATATATATATATATATATATATATATATATATATATATATATATATATATATATATTATATATATATATATATATATATATATATATATATATATATAGGATGAATAGGAGGCTGATAGGGTATATAGAAGACATTTTTTATAGACGAATAGGAAAGAAATATTAAAAACATTTTAACTAATTGTAAACACTTCAAACCAATTCAAATTTTTTTTTTAAAGTATTTATTTATTTATTTATTTTTTAAATACAGATCTTGTTAATAAATAAATTGGCTCTTATAAAATGATGGAGAAGGTTCCAACATTATTATACGTTGTTCTATTTGATCAGAAGAACTAGGCAGTGTACTACGCAATATTTAACTCTATTTCAGGATAAAACCACATATTTGGTAGGCAAAACAAGAAGTAAACCTTCGTTTCCCGAAGGTGGTACCATCATTTGCACGTTTGATACCACTTTTGATATGGTACTTATATTCTCATCAAACCAGGTTTTCACTGCACCATATACAGATGGCTCGAGTAATGTTAATTGATAAGTCTTTTACAAGCAACTTCTCCGTCTCTTTCAACCATTTATAAAATACACCTTCATTCATTGGTCTATTTTTTTCCTTAATTAAATAAAAGATGAATAGAGCCACCTATCATCGAATTCTATTTAAATTTTTTAAATATATTTACTAGGTTTAACAGTTTTATTAAGAAGAAAAACAACACATCACAAAAACCCATCCTAGTCATCTTGCTTTAATTACTAACCAGAGAAAGAGAATGACCACCATAGCCCCCCCGTTTGATAAGGAGGATCTTAAGTGTTATTTTTTAGACCAATTAAATCACTCTTTCAACAAATCCCAATTTATAACAATTAACGAGGAAATATTCTGCAAAGTTTCTTTCCAAGAATCATACCAGAGACCTTCGAATAACAAATATGACTTGGGGAACATATATGGTATATTAAATCATGCTGACAATTCCGAATCTAAAACCGGTTTTCGGTACGTTCTAAAATCACATTTTTCTATTTTCACTTTATGATGATATAACCAACCAAATAGTTTAAAAAAAAAGAACCCGCATACAAAGAGCCTCCATTATAAATTTGCTCTTAAAATAAAAACGAATAAAAACCTAAATATTATTATTAACCAAATTACAATTCGGGGCACAGTTTTCTGTACGATTTATCAAATAGTTTCGTTAACTATTCCTAAAATTAAAACAAAATGAAAGAGTTTGTTATTGTAGCTTCTCTGAGATTAGAAAAACTAAATATATAACAGATCACCAGATGGCGCCATCATACCATTTGAAAACTATCCCTATGCATCTATCACCATGAAATACGTACTAAAATCATTTTAACGCACAAAAATTATAACAAACAACCATTATGAATGAAGAAATAGATGGCAAAATATATTGACTTCTGAACATTCTGTTCACTGTCCCATGTAACATACTAGTAGGAGTAAAGATGAATTTTAAAAACTATTGGAATTCTCTGTTAAACTAGGGACAGAAAGGGTCTGGAATTTTGCCAGAATTTTTAAAGAGGTCAAAAGCACTGAAATTTTAGGTTAAGAAAATTAGATTTAATTATAAGAATGGAGTAGAATAGTCCACATTCACTTAAATTAATGATTATATATATTTTCCAGAAAAAAAAATCAGAAAATTACAGATTTTGTATAATAAAAGTTTGAAAAAACTTCAAAAAAATTTTTTTTTTCCTGATTCACAATAGTTATTCAACAGGTTTACTTAGGTAAGACCCTAGGTTAAAGTTTTTAAAAAATGTAAGATATAAAATTATCAATTTGACCTGTATTTATACATATCATTGTTATTTTATTGCTATGTATCAAATTTGTATCATTTAGCTACATTATTTCAAAATTATTATTTTGTTTATACTTTCAGTCAATATGGCTAAAAGATCAGCTTCAGCAGTATGGGAGTACTTTACAATGTTTCAGGATAGGCTCGAAATAACTAAATGTAACATGTGCAGCCAGGAAATTAGAAGAGGACCACCGGGTGCCCTAAGTAAAAAAATATTCAACCAAATCTTTATGGGGCATCTAAAATCAAAAACAAAGATGAACATTCACTAGCAGAAAAGGAGCGGTCAAAAGAAACAGAAAAGAAAAAAGAAAATATTGAAAAAACAAGAAGAAAAATATTAATTTTCTTATATTTTGTTTGATTTAATCCACCATTAAAAAATATAATTTGCAATTTTAATCCCGGCAGGTAAACCCCGGTTTTCTCTGAAAATTAGCCGGGGCCCTAGTCGGTCCATATGTTAAACACAATATTTGGTAGTGATATGGAAACGAAATATATAAAGACGAAATGGAACATCTAAGAAACTATATATATATATATATATATATATATATATATATATATATATATATATATATATATATATATATATATATATATATATATATATATATATATATATATATATATATATATATATATATATATATATATAGATCGACGCCACTCACGGGCAGAGCCCTTTTTAATGAGGGGGCATACACACAAAGAAAGAAAACTCAAACACAGACCTAACGTACATCCCTCAGGTGGGAGGTGGGCACAGACGGAAGCCTTGAAGAGTGGAAGATTAAATACAGGAGGGAAATTAGATGATGGTAGAGAGTTCCACAGAACAGAGGTGGCTGGAAAGGAGGCACCAACAACGGGCTATCATGGGGTTCCTAACATCCGCATAAAATTCGTGCGAAAGCAGAGCACCCCTTGTGCAACGAGGACGACGCAACGATGGAGGAATGCGAGAGGCCAATAGCGCCTTCTATTGTAGTTCCGAATACTAATGTCCATGGTTATTGTTTTCAGTTAAAGACTTAAACAGAAAGCAAGGGATTTCTCTTAGAATTTGTAGAGGTCATATTTTGCCAAGTGATCAAGTCAAGATCTCATTAACCAAAGGCTATTCGCTTCACCAAGGAAGGGGGAGAAGTCAACTTGAGTATATATATCTTAAATGGAAAGGTGAAGAGGTGAAACAATGAATTTTGAAACCCTCGTTCTTGAACCATAGTTGGTAAAAATAAGCGATGAGAATATTAGATCAACTGCAAAACTAAAAAACAAACAAACATATACATAAAGATTCTATCGCCCTGAAAAATAACCAAAAAAAAAGCATCATCGATCTAGTCGTATTTCCGGCTGGCCAGTCAAAAGCGCTTGTTTCACTACACACATACATACATACACACATACATAACAATACAAAAGCATCCTCCAATATAACTCTCAATCATCACAAACTTCGAAGAAGCGATTTCCAATTTAAATAAAGAAAGAAAAAGAAAAGAAAGAAATATGAAGGTCCCATCTATCACTGGGCCTCTTCCCGACGAAGAATAAGAACGCGATAGAAGAGATCTCGCTAACGAGCTAAAGCTTCTTCTTTTTAAAAAAAAGGAAGTTCACTAATATTTTCAATCGCTTCATACCAATTAATATTACTCTTAATTCATTTTCAAAGGTCAAAACTCTTAAGAAAGAAATAAAGAAACACACACACACATACTATATATATATATATATATATATATATATATATATATATATATATATATATATATATATATATATATATATATATATATATATATATATATATATATATATATATATATATATATATATATATCCGCTAATGACTTGTTCTTAGGCAACTTAGGACGAGTATTTGTAATTAAAACAAGGTCAAACCCGACCTTGACCAATCACTACGTAGGTACAAATGACGAAATCAAACTAAAAAATAATGGGAGAAGAACTTCCAAAATATTACTGAGTACCTGTATGCCTCCCCTTCGAGGTTTCTACCAGATTTCTGTATATATTCATAATAATAATAATAATTTATAAAAAAATAAATATAGAGTAAAATACGAGCATTTTTAAAAAAGGTTTGGAAGCAATTACGGTTCCCCCCCCCCCCTAAATAAAAGTCCAATTTCTACACACTAACACTTTCCACTTCTTCTACACCTTTTCCAATGAATAAGAGTAAAAATGAAAGTGTTACTTGTAAAAGTCATCTGCCGTGGCTCAAACGGTAGAGCGATTGACTCACGTGTTTAAGGGCGCCGGTTCGATCCCACTTGGGGATCCTAGGTATATACTACCTAGAAAAGTTCCTCTCCTAGAATTGGGCAATGCCCGTGAGATGTGATATATATATATATATATATATATATATATATATATATATATATATATATATATATATATATATATATATATATATATATATATATATATATATATATATATATATATATATATATATAAAACAAATTGGATGAGATCCAAAAGATGACCTTGAAGTATGTCTTTATGGAAGGAGAAAGGATTTAACTCCGTTAATTAAAAAAAAAAAAAAAAAAAAAAAAAAAAAAACTTTTTTTTTTTTTTTTAACCAACAGAATTATAATTATTATTATTATTATAATTATTATTATTATTATTATTGACAAAAAAAAAAAAATTTTTTTTATCATCAATCTCAGTTAAATATCTTCCCTTTTCAAATGGTTTTGAAGGTCGTAAATCAAATGGAAACTATAAAATATTGATAACAACAATGCTGATCATATGCCATCAATAAGATATATACAAAAAAAGCTTTGGCAACCAGCCTAATAATAAGAAATCAACAATTTAGTCAACAAATATATTAAATATCTAACTTCTATATATATACATATATACTAAATATCTAACTGAATTAAAGCGCTATAAACTCGTTAAAATAGTTTTAAAAAAAGTCAGCTAGAGACAAATTGATAAGTTATGCGTTAATTTTAACGTTAACAAGCTTACAAATTTTCCACTCCGGAGACTTTATCCTATCAATACCATGGCAACAGACGTATAAAACCAACGCCTGGTGCGCAACCCCAATTCAAAACCAATACCATGGCAACAGACGTATAAAACCAACGGCACCATGGCACGACGTATAAAACCAACGCCTGATACGCAACCCCAATTCAAAACCATATTAAAAACCAATACAAATAAAACTCCTTGTACAGAAAACGTACATTTGAGATTTGAAAGGAAAAGAAAAAAGAGTCTTGACATAAGATTATGACAGAGAAGTCAAAGCCATTAGACAGAAGAGATTTTGAAAAGAAGGGAGAGGCCGAGCTATGTACGCCCGAGGGCTACACACTGAAGGGACTTAACAAATGAATGCATTATCTTTATTACTATATATATATATATATATATATATATATATATATATATATATATATATATATATATATATATATATATATATATATATATATATATATATATATATATATATATATATATATATATATATATATATATATATATATATATATATATATATATATATATATATATATATATATATATATATATATATATATATATATATATATATATATATATATATATATATATATATATATATATATATATATATATATATATATATATATATATATATATATATATATATATATATATATATATATATATATATATATATTTAATAAATTAAAAAAAAAAAAAAAAATAATATATATAATATATATATATATATATATATATATATATATATATATATATATATATATATATATATATATATATATATATATATATATATATATATATATATATATATATATATATATATATATCAAGTATTAAACCGTAGGTCAACAATGACACGTAAAAAAACGAAATTTAAACCATAATAATAACCAATACCCAATAAATCGGACCTGAGGAGTTTGAAGATTGTGTCGAAAGAGATACAATATATATATATTTAGACATTACAATAGGATTTAAAGGAAAATTCTGCCATATATATATATATATATATATATATATATATATATATATATATATATATATATATATATATATATATATATATATATATATATATATATATATATATATATATATATATATATATATATATATATATATATATACCGCCATAAATACCAATTAGTACGAGTAAAAGCATCTATCAATTGATGATATAGCAGTAAAAAAATATTTGGTACGTTAGCCCCCACCCTCCCAACATTCTCAGGGACCCGTGATTACGTTGAACGGGTTCCAGAACCAGGGGAAATTCTTCAAGTGAAGATGATTCCACCTAGGAAATGACTTCGTAGACCCCTTACGAATTAAAATTTTGTAACAAGGGCAGTATGGAAACTACCAGTCATTTCCAAAACTGAAACAGAAAATGTACTGCTTTTGAAGTCCAAGTCATAGATAGACACAACTACTGTTTTCGAGTCCCAAGTCATAGACACACCTACTACTTTTGAGGCCCAACTCATAGACACACACCTACTGTTCTTGAGTCCTGTGCCATCATTATCCTACTGCTCTTGAGAACAATGTTATTAGACCCCAATTGATTTCGAGACTAATGCTATTAGAGCCCGTCTAACCTAAAGACAATTGTTACTAGCTCAATACTGCTAATGACATATTAATTCCTTACTGTTCGTGATATCCAAGTTATTAAACCCTTACTATTATAATGACACATTTTATTATTCTCTTACCAATTACAAAATCTTCCTTATTTGATACCAACTATTCTTAACTCATATTTTTTTAAATAAATAACAGTATAAGATTCCCTACTGCTCTTCGAGACATGATATTTTACCCCAAACTGCTTCCCCTCCTCCCAAACCCCCCACTTTTTGAGAAACCATTAATCTTGAAAAAAAAATTTTTATTAGACTTCCCACTGATATTAAACCACACGGTATAAACCTTCAATAACGATAACGTACTAAGAGCATTATTCCATTTATTAATTTCACTTTCAGTATATCCTAAACCTACTGCCGCAATCCCTTCCGCCTTTTTTGTCAAATATACCGATTACCGAAATCATATTCCTCTCCAACCACTTTTTATTTCACTTTGGCCAATATATCGGAACTAATATTTATGGCAGTACCAGGGTGAATATATATATATATATATATATATATATATATATATATATATATATATATATATATATATATATATATATATATATATATATATATATATATATATATATATATATATATATATGAGTAGCGTATAAAATAAATGAAAACTAACAGCAAAACCAATAATAAAAAGAAAAGCGATTAGTGAATTAAATAGGTAAACAAATAACAAAAAAAAAAATTATCAAATAAACAAAATAATAATACCGAAGGACTCGAACTAATTCATTTACCTGCTGCTGGCGTCGAAGGTCAGCAATCTCCTTCCGATCCTCCTCCATAATGGTCTGCAGCGAGGTAACTTCATTCTCCAATTTCTGCTTCTCCGCCAGAACCTAAAAACAGGAGGAAGGAAAACGTTGGATATAATTAAAATAATCTACCGAAGAAGGAGAGCTTATTACGGCAAGACGCCCCAAGGGCAATACGAAGAACAAAGCGTCTAAAAGAGCAACTCTGAGATAGAGTAACTTACTTCGTCGTACTGCAGACGGAGGTTTTGCATAGATGTGTAAGCGGCTCGCTCCTGTTTCCTATAGTATTCAACATCCTTGGCGCTCGCTTCGTATTTTCTACTTAATTCCATATTTTGTCTAATAATAATAATAATAATAATAATAATAATAATAATAATAATAAAAATAATAATAATAATAATAATAATACTTTAAAACGCTGTGCAATGTAGCTAACCATTTTAAAATTGAGGCCAAAAAAACAACATTTTTAACTCCTTAATCAGAGCAAAAACTAGCTACACTTTTCAGCTACATCACTAATTTAGCTACCCCACAAGGAACACAACACAAGAATTACTCACTTTTTGAGCAACTGAATATCCATAATGGCTTTCTCGTAGCGGAGTTTCAAGGATTCGAACTCCCGTGAACTTGTGAGCGATTTGTCGCTGCCTGACACCACCCCTCCTTGCTTGTTCAACGTCCCTGAGAAAAGAGAAAGAAAATTTATTATTTTTATTATTATTATTATTATTATTATTATTATTATTATTATTATTATTATTAAATCCAAATTTTATTAATAAGGAGATATACTGTTTATAATATTATTATTATTAACGTACGGTTTAGGCTTTTAACCGTTAATTATATATATATATATATATATATATATATATATATATATATTATATATATATATATATATATATATATATATATATATATATATATATATATATATATATATATATATATATATATATATATATATATATATATATAGGCCAGACTTCACTTTAACATCCTTAAATATTTCAAAAACTACTAAACGTACGTTAAAAAGGATAACATTTTTGGAATATATATATATATATATATATATATATATATATATATATATATATATATATATATATATATATATATATATATAACCTTGTGTATGTACGTATGTATGTTGGTTACTGCATTTTCCAATGGTTACAGTACCTCTCATCTAAGAAAACACACACCAAAAAGGTCTATCGCAACATGTAGAATAAAATGAAGAAGAAAAAAGGGAATATAATTGGAACCCTCTCGCTTTTGTATGTCATTCCCCTCTCCATCTTGACCTTCAGATCAGATTAGCACTGCAGATATGACACACCCCGAGTTGGCACTCGGTGTCACAAAGTTTGGAGAAGGAGGGGTGCGGGGGGTGGATGGGGGGAGGGTCATTAATGTCATCAGGTGTGAGAGTGGAGGAAGAAAGGAAGGAAGGAAGACTGGACATTAATTCCAAAATATTCACACGGCATTTATTATTATTATTATTATTATTATTATTATTATTACTATTTATTATTATTATTACTATTTATTATTATTATTAGGCTAAAACCAATGGTGAATATATGGTGGCAAGTTGGTCGTCACCCTACCATTTAAAAATGGTAGCAAAAAGGTACGTATTAACAGTGTGTGTGTGTGTGTGAATGCGCGTGCGTGAGTGCGTGTGCGTGCGTGTGTGCGCGCGTGTGTTTGTGTATGCGTGTGCATTTTTTATTAAAGGTCAATAAAAAAAATTTAATCATTAAAGAGTCAATCTGCCATAGCTTCTTTTCTCTTCAGAAGAGGAGGGAAGATGGGGGGTGTTGGGTTAGGGGGGGTTTAAAGAGGGGGGACGGCGGGAGGGATGGGCTTAAAGTTTCAAAAGCAAGAAGGGATACATAACTGTAGAATCTTCTGGCATAAAACACACACACATACACACACAATCAATACAAATTAACTGAAATATTTTTGGGTCTCATTACGGAAAACAATAATAATAATAATAATAATAATAATAATAATAATAATAATAATAATAATAATAAAGAAATTATTTAATTTCATTAAAAAGAGAGAGAAGAGGGAACTTAAAACGCCACAAATTAATACTGGCTTCAGAAGAAGACATTCAACCTTAATTTGATACCACGCTATTAATTATATTATATTACATTATATATATATATATATATATATATATATATATATATATATATATATATATATATATATATATATATATATATATATATATATATAGAGAGAGAGAGAGAGAGAGAGAGAGAGAGAGAGAGAGAGAGAGAGAGAGAGAGAGAGAGAGAGAGAGAGAGAGAAAAGGGGAGAGAGAGAAGGAGAGAGAGAAAAGGGAGAGGGAGAGAGAGAGGGGAGGGAGAGAGAGAAGGGAGAGAGAGGGAGGAGAGGGAGAGAGAGAGAGAGAGAGAGAGAGAGAGAGAGAGAGAGAGAGAGAGAGAGGGGGAGGGAGAGAAAGGGAAGGAGAGGAGAGAGAGAAGGTGAGGGAGAGAGAGAAGGTGAGGGAGAGAGAGAAGGGGAGAGAGAAGGGGGAGGGAGAGAGAAGGGGAGGGAGAGAAGGAGAGGGAGAGAGAGAAGGGAGAGGGAGAAGAGGGGAGGGATTGAGAGAGAGAGAAAGAGAGAGAGGAGAGAGAGAGAGTTAACTTTGACACCAAAGAGTTAAAATGAACGTGACTGTTCACGTGGGGAAAGATGCCTAACACCACCTCATCAAATACATTTTTTCCTTTCCGAAAAACTCTTTTAATCAGCTTAATTCGTTTAAGGAAGTCTGAATTAATATATATATATATATATATTATATATAATATATATATATATATATATATATATATATATATATATATTATATATATATATATATATATATATATATATATATATATATATATATATGTGTGTGAGATGAAAAAGCAACTAAAGGATCATCCTCTAAACTCCTTCTGACGAAGAAGACAGGGACCCCTTCCCCAAGTATCCGAATGGAGGAGCCCCCCCCCCTACAAAAAAAGCCCAATTTAAATACTAATCAAATAACACAATAAAACAACGAATAGATAACCCCTACTGTGGAGGGGGGTAGGGAAGGGATAGAGGGGGGGGGAGGAACGGGAGATTTTGAAGATGGGAACGACGAAGTCTATGAATGAAGTTTGAAGATGAAAGATAATGAAAATAATTAAGATGGTGTTTAATTGCAAAGCTCAAAAATCCTACTCGAAGATTTAGGTAAAAGGAACACAAAGAAACAAGAATATGAGAGATAAGTTTTCCCCCCCCCACCATATATATATATATATATATATATATATATATATATATATATATATATATATATATATATATATATATATATATATATATATATATATATATATATATATATATATATATATATATATATAAATTATATTTAAATAGGTAAAAATAAAATCATGTAGTAGCCAGAATCTATAAAAAAAAATAGCTAACAGTAAAAATAAAATTGGAGGTTGCTATTTTTTTTTTTTTTTACAAAAGTCAGTTCACAAAACGCCTCCATACTGAAAAGTTCACTAAAAGATTTCATAGCGAAAAAGTTGTCCGTAAACTTTCGTAGCGAAAGTTATCTTTAAGCTTTCGTAGCGAAAAAAGTTATCAATACTTTTTCATATCGAAAAGTTATCTTTAAGAATTCATACTTTAAAAGTTCGCTATAAGCTTTCACAATTTCGAAAATCTAATCTATTTGTGATGACTCAGTTTTTAAAGTAAAAGCATACAAAATATTTCGAAAAAATCTAAATAACTCGACAATTTTAATTCCTTCGAAATCTATTTTCTTTCGATAGATAACTCGTTGATGCTACTACCGACGAAGTAATAGGACCTAAACTTCTCTAAGAGGAACACAAGTAATAGTTGCCTCTAACTATCCTCTAAAACATTTTTTAAAAAAGAAACATTCAATTTAAATCTTCGTAAATTTATATCACAGTAGTAGTATAGGTTGCGAGATGCGCGGGTAAAAATCAGGCAACCTGTCACTAACGGTCTTTTCTGCATTTGCGTGCAATCCTGCATTCTCAGGGACCTTCTTGACATTTTCTTTGTTGGTTCACGGACCCACGCGGGCCCACGGACCCCCAGCCCCCAAGTTCGAATCAATTCCAGGCGGACTGAACCCCAAAGAAAATGGTCAGGAAAGAAAGTGAGGTGAACGCAGCGATTTTGCAAACTCAGGCAACTTCCTGATACCATTTTTGAGGGGTTCACGGGGCCCCTTCTCCAGACTTGAGGCCGATTTCAATGGGTTGATCCCCTCAAAATGGTGTCAGGAAAGAGCGTGAGGTCAATTTGAGCGGAGTGATTTGCATTGCAAATCAAAATCTCGTTTGGCTTAGGTTGCCTGATTTTTACCCGCGCATCTCGCAACCTATACTACTCACAGTGTTCTTCCTTGTTGATGTTGTTCATATTTTCCAGTTCAAAACTAATACCTATTCTTTATATCTCATTACTGAGATACTCATTTGAATACAAGAGTTAATATTTTATGCAAATATTGGAGAAACCAACCTCTACTCCTGGTTCGGAATATATTAAATTAATCTCCTATTTATTCTGCAAAATAAACCATCATTTTAAAATTAACTATCTTTAATTCCTAAATTTAATATATATATATATATATATATATATATATATATATATATATATATATATATATATATATATATATATATATATATATATATATATATATATATATATATATATATATATATGAACTGTAATAGCATATTCACATATATTAAAAAAATACGAAATTTTAATATTATTAACGTACAAAAAACTACACTTTCCAGAGCTAATCAAAATTAGCTTTAAAAAAAAAAATAAAATAAAATAAAATAAAATAAAGGAAAAAATATTTACTTTAAGTTAGGTTAGGTTAGAATATAAATATATTTTTTTCCCTTTAAGTAAGGTTAGGTTAAAATAAAATAAAAAAAATTTTCCTTTGTTAGGTTAGAATATAAAATAATTTGTTCCCTTTAAATTAGGTCGGGTTACGTTAATTAGGTTAGGTTAGGTTAGAATATAAAATAAAAAAAAAATTTCTTTTTAGGTTAAGTTAGACATGATAATGGGCGTTTGGTGCAAATTTCCAAAAAATTATTTTACCTCAGTGACTTTTTTTTTTTTATTTTTTTGAAAAAAAAAAAAAAAAAAAAAAAATTCCCCCACCAAAGTTTTTCTCTAAATATCTTACGTAACTTTATTTACAGACATTGAAAAAAAGGACAACAACAACAATATGAAGGGGGGTGTTCCCCTCATGCTAACAACAAAAAGGGGGGTATATTCCCCCCTCGTGCTATCCCCCCCTCCTCCTTCGGCGTTTTCGATTCCTCTTCAGATACGAGCGTCTCTCCTCTCTTATCTCAGTCTCATCAACTTAAATTGCCTCCCTTTCATCATCACGTCAACGAGGTAAAGAGATAATAATAATAATAATAATAATAATAATAATAATAATAATAATAATAATAATAATAATAATAATAATAATAGATAAATAAATCTCCTTAAAACACATCAAATAAAATTCACTTTCGTAATATATATATATATATATATATATATATATATATATATATATATATATATATATATATATATATATATATATATATATATATATATATATATATATATATATGCTGAGATAGTTTCTTCCCTAGTGAACCTTAATCTAATTAGAAAGGTTAAGGCCAATACTAAAGGTTTCAACATATTCATTTAATATACGGTGAACGTTTCACACCGTATCTCGGTCCGTCTTCAGCGCAAACTATATTTGACAAATTTCTATTTTAAAATACAATCAAAATATAAATTCATTAACTATATATAAGATATTTAAAATGATGATAATTAGAAAAAATAAATAAAAATAAATAATAAAAATATTGATATTGAAATAAAAATAAAATGGCTGAACCATTTTGGAAAAAGCACACCTTTACTGAGTGAAAAGGACAATAGAAGAAACTTAAACTTGATCATTTAAGGATGGGCAATGAGTTTTATATATAAAACTTCAAAATCCTACGATCAAGAAGGGAAGATGCATGTTGAAGAACAGAGAAATTAGAAGAAGAAAAAGAGTGGGAATCTCCGTGGTCTTTTGTGGTAGGGTGTTCAGGAGAGCAAACAGGAAGGTCAGTTCTAAAGGAAACTCCTCTATGCTTATCAATCCTCACTATTAATTGTGGACACTAGTTTGGCTTACATACGCTGTATTACAGCTGGCACACTTAAAAATAAATAATTGAGTATGAATTGAGAGGGAATTATAATTTATAAGAATGAACTGGCGTTGCGAGAATGCAGCTTCAATTATAGTAAGAATATTTCTATTAAGTTGAGATGCAAGTGATCCCATATACGGAAGTTTCAAGTATATTTTTTGTTTGGGTACAGTAAGAAAATGAAGAGTGGGTCTGAATATATTAGTGAGAAACTCGTTAATACATTTTCCACTTAGAACTTTGGGAATAAATTAAAATGGAAAAGTATCTTAATATATTCCATCTCTGTATGGAATATATATATATATATATATATATATATATATATATATATATATATATATATATATATATATATATATATATATATATATATATATATATATATATATATATATAACCTCATCTCCAGATTCCTTAAAACTAAATTGTTTCATTTTATTGTAAATGTATTTTAATAGATCCATAAATTGAATAGTATTTGGAAACTTTTAAACTGGCAACTTGGGTTTAGATGTTGTTGTCGGTGAGATTGTCCGTACTGGAACCGCTTTTTATATATTGTTTTGGTATAAAATTCAGCTTCCACTATGACTACCTTATAAATATGAATTACAAGGCAATGAAAACTCACTGCAATTATCACTGTTTATTAATGTATTAAGACAGCGGTTCCCAACCTGGGGTACGCCTGCTAACGATTGGGGGTACACAAAAAAATATATGGCATAATTAAAAAAGAATGTAAAAGAAAAAAATTAATAGAATATAGATTATAGAATATCAAATTACGAAATTAAATTATTGTTCTTAATATATATATATATATATATATATATATATATATATATATATATATATATATATATATATATATATATATATATATATATATATATATATATATATATATATATATATATATATATATATATATATATGGGATTTGTGTGTGTACGAAGGTACTCGTAAATAAAAAACATTATGAAGGGGTACTGAAGGAAAAAAAGGTTGGGAACCGCTGTATTAAGAGAATATTATTTATGATACTTTAATATTTTAAACCACTCAGATAATAAGTCACAGTAATACAAATACCAATTATTTTCTTTAGATACCAAAAACAAGTATATATAAAAGCGGTTCCAGTACGGACAATGATTTCAAAAATCCTCTCACCGACAACGTCTAGACCCAAGTTGCCAGTTTAAAAGTTTCCAAATACTATTCAATTTATAGATCTATTAAAATACATTTACAATAAAATAAAACAATTTAGTTTTAAGGAATCTGGAGATGAGGTCATATATATATATATATATATATATATATATATATATATATATATATATATATATATATATATATATATATATATATATATATATATATATATATATATATATATATTAGTAACGTATCGGACGTCAAATTTTTAACATTCGCGGATTCGGATGTGAATGCGAATGTCTATTTTTAACATCCGCGGATGCGTATGTTTAATTCCAATAATATATATATATAATATATATATATATATATATATATATATATATATATATATATATATATATATATATATATATATATATATATATATATATATATATATATATATAAGTACATTACCTCTAGCGGGCAAAGGCCAGACAGAGAGAGGCCTACCAAAATTTCCACCAGAGTTTGGAAGAAAATCTGAAATCTGGTCAAATTAAAGGCCGACATGCAACGATACACGGCGTTTAAAAGTGTGTAAGTCAAAGGAAGTTGGGAAAACAAATGAAGGGAGTGAGTTCCAGACTTTTCCAGTTGGATACATGTAAGATTGAACATAGCGGTTAAGTTTGGGGTCTGAAAGTTGGTCAGAGAAAGGATGAGACTGTGTAGAGTGGAATGTCGCACAAGTCCTTCTCAATGGAGGAGGTATGCGACGGGAGTTCATGAAAGAAGTGTCCATTGTAATAGCGATTGTATAAAGAGACTGACGCAACAATTCGACGGGCAGAAAGAGACTGGAGAGAATTAGTGAAAGCAAAAGAGTTAAGACGAAAATCCCTAGACTCAACCTTTTCAAGGAGAGCCGAATAAGTGGAACCACCCCAGAAGTGTGATGCATACTCTATACAGGGATGAACAACACCCCTATAAAGGGCAAGTACCTAGGGTGGAGTGAAGAAATTGTAAAGCCACCTCAGAACACCTAACCTCTTAGAAGCTTGTTCAGAAAGAGAAATAATGTGATCCTTCCAAGAAAGATCACGAGAAAAAGAAACGTCGAGAATATTTAGGAGAAATGAAAGTGTGAGTTGTGTTTTCGAAGAAGATATCATAGTTATGTGGCAGGTTGTTTCAAGTAGAGAGATGGAATACGAGATAGATCAGAGGTCGGTTGCTCCAAGGCTACCCTACTTGCGTCTAGTAACTTCTGCAGGGAGGGGCATATTTCAAATTGAAAAGAGCAATGAAGGGTGAAGT
>SEYY01021154.1:92500-97500 GCA_009176605.1 Armadillidium nasatum
GAAGAGGCCTCAGAACAATCAACCTCTTAGTACCTTGTTTGATGTGAGAAATATGCGACCCTTTTAACAAAGTTCACAAGAAAAAGAAACTATTTTGGACATATAAACTTTTCAGTTGTATTTTCAGAGCTAATGCTAACGTTCTGCTGGAGATGAAGTAGAAAGACAGAAAGAGACAAAATAGTTTATCAAGACAAAATATAAGCTCAAAAGCACAAAAAGTTTTAAGAACCACAGGAGGTATTATCATCAGAATCAGAAACATACGTCTTCGTTAGTGTAAGGTTTAGAGAGAGCAGAAGAAAAACCTCTTCAGAAGACATTACAATATCGTATAAATGGGTTGAGGGTGGCGAAGGAGGAATAGGTCAAGAATGGTCCTAAATAGAATTAAAGACAAAAGTTTGAGCGAAGAGTTGAGCTTTAGCAGAAGGTAAACTTTAATTGTGCAGTCGGATGAAACCAGAAGAGGGAAAAGGATGAAGCAAAGTTAGAGTTGACATTTTACGCAAAATACCAGAAAAGACGTGAAAAAATCGATAAAATTATTACATTTCCTACGGAGAAACAGGGTCATGAAGCTTCACAAGCTTCTGGAGGTTCAAGACGACGGTAATACTTGAAAAAAAGCATTCCTGTTTCGAATTATCACGAGAACAAGGAGAGGTAAATTACAGTTCTTTAACTTTAAATTGAAGGGAATAAGGAATGTACGCCTTCATGCTAGAAAAAGAAATAACATCATATGTGATCTGCACATTCCAAGGGACCCCTTCGACTGAAGCCATAATTATTCCAAGAGAAATCAAAGAAGTACGACCCCAAGTGCCAAGGACGTTACTTCATCATAGGCGGGAAGACTTGAAGAGAAAGTGTTAAAGTGATAGGAAGAATCCACATGTGGAAAGAGTTTAACACTATAAGGAGAAGCAATGTATGTTAAGAAAAGGTATAGAGGACTAGTAATCTGGGTTCAGCTCCAAAAGGAGCTATACCATATGGTTATTCTGGAGTTATAACAAGAGTTTATCTTAAGAATTTGATGAAAGTCACTGCCGGTGGTGAATATTGAATGTACAAAAAATTATGATTTTTGAAAAGAAAGAGATCAAGAGAAGGAGCTCTATTTTTAAGCTTAAGTTGTCGAAGAATTTAAGATAGTCAATTGAGTTAGGTGACATAAACAAAACATATGAACTTGGTTAGTTATTAAAAAGAGAGCCCGAGACATCAGGTAAAAAACTCTGAAGTCTCCACAATCAGTTGGTGAGAATAATGACCGTCATCTCGCACATTAAGCATAACAGCCTTTGGCTGAAAACTGAGGATAGAGTCAGTTAGAGGAAACAGAGTAGGGTTAGCTATCAGAACAGTTAGTGAGAATAATGACCATCATCTCGCACATAAGCATTATAACAGCCTTTGGCTGAAAACTGAAGATAGAGTCAGTTAGAGGAAACAGAGTAGAGTTAGTTATCAGAACGCTTAAACACCTGAGTATCAGTTAAAAATATGGAGCGAATACATAGAGGAGGAAAGATAATGTTCAACGAAGTGAACATAAAGACCGTGAATGTTGCATAAATCAAGGAAAAAAGAACAACGTCTACCAGAACCAGTTGGTAATTCCGTGGCTGATCCAGCCCCATCACCGGAGACCATCAATTCCCAAGAAATGATGGTGAGAGGGGTTGGATAAAATACTATTTTTGCAAGCCATCCCTTCTTACCTATTTCGAGGCTATTATAAATTTCGATATTTTATGGTCGTAAAAAAAATAGAGTACTGTACAATAACTTGAGGTGTATGAAAATGGGGTGCCGAATGGTCAAACTCAGTAACACTCCTGTGTAGGACCTTAGGGAATACCTGAAGATGAAGTATTAAAGGACCAACCATTGAATACAGGAGAGCAACGGGATTATCCTTCACCCTTCACACATCATAAGACCATTGTTTAGTAATCTCATCATTTAGAACATAGCCACGTCATTACCCGCATATATATAAATATATATATATATATATATATATATATATATATTATATATATATATATATATATATATATATATATATATATATATATATATATATATATATATATAATATATATAATATATATATATTAAATATAAAAAGAGAGAATGCAGCCAATAAAAACTTTTCGAAATTTCTTATAATACGATCTTGTTTTACAATAAAAAACTATTTTATTAATTTTCTTCTATATATATATATATATATATATATATATATATATATATATATATATATATATATATATATATATATATATATATATATATATATATATATATATATATATATGTGTGACCTGCCCAATAGGAAGATAAGATTTCGGGATGGTGTACCCCAGAGTGACAAGACAAAATGGCGTCCAGAATTATCGTCAGATTTCATCCAATACTACAGGAGGAAGGAAAAAAATGGGGAGGGGGGAAGGGGTCGTTCTCCTTCCACTAACTATATAGTTCCTATAATATATATATTTCTCTGTTAAAAATAAATCCTATTTTGAATACGCTTTAAAACAGTATCCAAAATATTTTTACTTAAAAAAAAAAAAAAAAAAAAAAAAAAAAAAAAAAAAAAAAAAAAAAAAATTAAGAATAGAACAAACATTTTAATCACTTGTAACGCTCTGAATTTTACTGCATTATTAATTCGATATTTTATTAATCCTTTATTTTAATTTAAAATTCGAAAAGAGAGAGAAAGAAATAAATAAAATCGAACGTTTTAATACATTTTCATTTTCTAAATTAGGATATAATCGCCCTACATAATATCTTTTATAAAGATTCAATATTTAAATACGAGTATTTTAAACTGATAATTTAACATTCCCTAATATATATATATATATATATATATATATATATATATATATATATATATATATATATATATATATATATATTATATATATATATATATATATATATATATATATATATATATATATATATATATATATATTAGAATGGAAGAGGAGAGGGGTAGAAAGCTAACAGAAAATATTAAGGAGAGAATAAAATGCTTTGGAAAGAAGTAAATAGGGTGAGGAGAGGGGAGAAGATTGGGGAGAGGGAGTGAAGGGGGAAGATTGGGGAGGGAGGAAGGGGGAAGATTGGGACTGGGGAGATTGGGGAGAGGGAGTGAAGGGGGAAGATTGGGGAGAGGGAGTGAAGGGGAAGATTGGAGAGGGGAGTGAAGGGGGAAAGGTGGGGAGATATTACAGGGTGAGGAAGAAGAAGTAGGAGAGAGATGGAAAATGTATTTTAATGAAAACAGGAGAGGAGAGAGATAAGAGAAGGAGGAGAGGTGGGTGAGGAATAATGAGGAAGAAGTTGTTGAGGATATGGAGGAAAATATTAGTAGGGAAGAGGTGGAAGCTGCGATAAGAGAGGTAAAGAAAGGAATATCAGCAGGACTGGATGGTATATATAGAGGGAAGATAAGGGAAGGCCCTGCCGAGATGGTTGACTAGTTGGTTAGAATGGTTAATGTATGTTGGGATGGTATATGAAAGTGTGTTTATGTATTTGGCAGGAGATAAGATGACATGTAGAATAGGGGGATAAGTCTGTTGAGTGGGATAAGGAAGATTTATGGGAGGGTGTTAGTAACAAGAATGAAAGACTTAACTAGAGAGGATTGGGAGAAGATCAAGGGGTTTTTAGAGAGGGAGTGGGTGAAGAACAAGGGTTTTCAGAGAGGGTGAAGATCAATGGGTTTTTAGAGAGGGAATGGGTGAAGAACAAGGGTTCTTTTTAGAGAGAGTGAAGATCAAGGGGTTTTTAGAGAGGGAGTAGGTGAAGAACAAAGGGTTTTTAGAGAGGGTGAAGAACAAGGTTTTTTTTTTTTTAGAGAGGGAGTAGGTGAAGAGCAAAGGGTTTTTAGAGAGAGTAGGGGATGTGTGGACCAAATGTTCAGACTGAGAATGATTAATGGGAAATTGCGTGAAAAATATTTTATGGATTTGGAAAAAGCATATGATAGGGTATGTAAGAGAAAGTTGTTTGAAACATTAATGGAAAGAGGGAGGTTACTGAAAGGGTTCAAGTACATCTATGTGAACTGTAGATTAAGGGTGAGGGTGAAGAGGGTACTCACGGATTAGTTTAATGTAGGAGTGGTACTAAGACAGGGGTGCGTAACGTTGACGTGGCTATTTAATCTGTTGATGGATGATGTAGTTAAAGGAATGGAGAGGGAAGGGAGGGGTATAAGGTCGAGAAGTGTGGAGGGTGAATGGGATTTAAATGTTTTACTTTTTGCAGATGATGCGGTGTTGGTGGCTGAGTCTAGGGAAAAGTTAAGAATGTTGGTGAGAGAGTTTGTGGGGAATTGTGCGAACATGGGACTGAAAGTAAATCCAACAAAATGTAAAAGTTATGAGGATTGGGGGTGGGGATGAGGAGGTGAGGGGGAAGAATGGGGAGAGAAATTTGAGGAAGTAGAAGAGCTTAAATATCTGGGAATGTTAGTGGAAGATAAAAGGGGGACTGGAAAGGAAATAAAGAATAGAGTGGTAGAGGGAATGAAAGTGGTGGGGTGCCTAAGGGAAGAATGGAAGAAAGGGAAAACTTCCAAGGAAATAAAGGTAAAAATGTTTGAGTGTGTGTCTACCGTCTGCAATGAATGGGTGCAAAACTTGGGTGATAAATGCTCAGGCGAGGAAAAGTTTGAATGAGTTTGAGGAAGGGATTGAGAACGATATTTGGTGTGAGAAGGGTAGATAGGATTAGAAATGAGACAATAAGGGAGATGTGTGGATGGAGGAAGGGCGTGGTGAATAGAGCGGGGGAGGGTGTACAAAGATGGTTTGGACATGTGTGTAGAATGAATGAAGACAGTTGGTTGGAAGGGTACTTAGATCCGAGGCGAAGGAGGTAAGGGTAAAAAGAAGTCCAACGTTGATATGGATGGATGGGGTGAGGGAAATTTTGGGAGGAAGGAGTTTGAGGTTGGA
>SEYY01021154.1:102500-105149 GCA_009176605.1 Armadillidium nasatum
TTATTATTATTATTATTATTGCTAGCATTATTACATTACCTGGTATTATTTTAACCATTAATATTTTTATTACTAAGATTATTATCTCTATTCTTAATACTATTAAATCAGAAAATTCAAGAATATTAATTCCATTACTGAAATCATCCATATGGTCATTATTATTTCTATGTAAAATCGGTGCTGCAATTGTTTTATTATTCTTACTGTCCTTATTATTATTATTGAAAATTTTATTGAAAATAGTATATTACAACTTATTTTATTACTACTACTATTATCACAAATATTATTATCACTATTACTATCACTATTGTAAAACAGAAATGATTATTAATATAGTTACCATCATTATTATAACCTTTATTAGTATTATTGTTATTATTATTACTGTTATTATTATTATTATTATACTTATTCTTATTATCATTATTATTATTATATATTATTATTATTATTATTATTATTATTATTATTATTATTATTATTATCGTTATTATTATTATTATTATTATTATTATTATTATTATTATTATTATTATTAATAAATATCATCATTGCTATTATTATTACTAGAATTGTTGTAGCAAACTTCATAATTAACAACTTTGTTATTGTTGTTTGCATGATCAATATATCTAGATTTCCGTTACTCTAGAAGTAACCAATCCAAACATGTAATTATTAAATCTATATGTGCTAAACTTTGGGGCTCAAAGAAAACGGAGTGTTTTCCCCTAGCAGCCCCTTTTCAGAGAATTGGACATTAGTATTATTGTTATTATTATTATTATTATTATTATTATTATTATTATTATTATTATTATTATTACCTATTATTTTTATTACTGTATTTAACAGTATAGGACCTTTTTGTATGTAATAGTTCAAACTTTTAAATGTACTTTTTTCTGAATAAACTGTTGGAATTGGAATTGTTGGAATTATTATTATTATTATTATTATTATTATTATTATTATTATTATTATTATTATTATTATTATTATTATTATTAGTAGTAGTAGTAGTAGTAGTAGTAGTAGTAGTAGTAGTAGTAGTGGTTATATATGACAAACACATATACATGTATACATACATAAGGAATAATACGTACAAATTAACTTTTACATAAATTCATAAATATATTCATACTATATTCTAAACAAATACGTAATACATAGATGCACACATACATTCATGTATGTATGCATACATACATACATACATTCATGTAGTCATACTTACATACATTCATACATATATACAAACACCCATGCATATATGCATACATATTATATTCTACATAAATACATAATACACAGATACATATATATTTATAAATACATTTATGCATACATACATTAATACATATAAATATATATTCATACATTCATACATACATGCATGAATACATACATTCATACATGCAAATAATCATACATTCATCTACATAAAAACACGCATACATACAAATATACAAACTATATCCTACACAGATGCCTAATGCATAGTTACGTACATTTATAAATACATGCATATATACATATATACATACTATATCCAACACAAATGCATAATACATAGATACGTACATTTATAAATACATACATACATACATATATGCATACATACATACTTGCATACATACATACATACATACATACATACATACATACATACATACATACATACACACTATATTCTATACAAATACATAATACATAGATACATACATTTGTAAATACGTGCATACATTCCCATAAACATATATACTTTTATACATTCATACATACATGCATGCATACATACATACATTCATATAGGCATACTTACATACTTTCATACATACATACAAACACCATGCATACATGCATACGTATTATATTGTACATAAATACATAATACATAGATACATATATTTATAAATGCATGTATGCATACATATATTTAAACATGCATATGTACATTCATCCATACATGCATGCATACATACATTCATATATGCATATAATCATACATTCATTTATACATACAAACACGCATACTTACAAACATACATACTATATCCTACATAGATGCCTAATACATAGTTACGTACATTTATAAATACATATATTTTCAATTCTATAGCAGAAAAAAATATTAAATAAATATTTTATGAAAGATTTAGTAAAAAAAAAGTCAGCAGCAATACAATCCCCTGTAAAAAAAAAAAACTGATCGAAATATTTTTTTTCATACAAGAAATATAGGTAAAGAAAGGGGTAAACTTTAAATTCTCTCTCCGAATCAAAGAAAGCTTTTATTCCCTGTGAACATAATTTAAATCAGCTGTGACGTCTTAAATAGTTGCTTATTGTTTTCTGCAATAACTCTTTTTATTTATTACATCAATATTATAGTAATTCATACTTTTATTTATAATACAATTTTTGTGTTCTGTATAAGTTTTAAAATTAAAAATGTATTATTATTATTCCCTTATTACTTTTAAATAATTTTATTTTATTATCGCATCTTATATAATTTTTTTAAAAATACTACTTTTAAAAGTTGCCAATTGTGTCTTTTCCAGTTTCAAATTTTCATTAATTAAACATTTTTAACTTTAAATATAGTATTATTTAATGTACTTATTTGAAATATTA